>JAHBMJ010000726.1:0-41827 GCA_018398765.1 Chromera velia | reverse complement strand
GCTACGGCTGAGGTCTTGTAGTCCCTTTCCGCTGTTTCGGTAGGTTTGGGGATGCCTAGGCCTAGCAGTCGGACCGGGAGGGCGGCAACGTCTCTCAGCCACACGTTATGCTGGGTGGGGGGCCCTCCGTTCCGTCGTCCTTTCATCAGGGCGGGGATGAGGCGGTCTCTGATCATGCCTTCCAGCTGCCCCACCTGTCCCCTCACCCCTAGCACTACCCGCACCACAAACTTCTATTCGTGTTGCAGGGATTTGGAATAGGCTGCGTATACTTTGTGTGGGGCAAATTCTGCTGCTGTTGCGACTTTCTCTACGTTTCCGGCCCACTCCTTCACCTTCTCCTGCACCCATTTCTCTCTGTGTGCGTCCGTGCCTACGTGTCCCCCTAGGAGACGCGTCCCCTCTACTATCTGCAGGTCGGGGAACTCTGTAAAAATCTCTTTAGCTTTCTACATAAATTATGGGAGCACTGCAAGGATCACCTTGTCCACCTCCACTACATACCCTGCCGTGGGCCCGGGCCCCTCTTGACTAACTCGCGCAGCCATGCTCGCAGCTGGTGCAACCAGCCGGTATTGGACGCGTTATCTGCATATCAGAGCTGGTGCCAATATCTCTGGAGGGGATCAGGCTCCTGCTGCTGTTATTTTTTCTTCTCCGTTCCAGCTGCCACCCTTGCACTCCATCTGTCCACTGTAAAAAACCAGTCGCTTCCGTTTCGGGCCGACGCAAAGGCGGCTGAAGAGGACGATGCTGTGCGATGCAAATCGCCAAAGGGTGGGGCTGGTGGGCGAGCTGAAGGGGGGTACGAGTGGAGGGAGGAGGGGGAGGATGAGGAGGATGAGGAGCTAGGATGAGGAGGAGGACGAGGAGGAAGAGGCATGGAGGGAGAAGGAGGAGGAAGAGGAAGAGGAGGAGGAGGAGTAGGAGGAGGAGGAGGAGGGGGAGGGGGAAGAGGGGGAGGGAGAGGAGGGGGAGGATGAAATGGGGGAGGAAGCTGAAGATGATGAAAGGGCGGCTACCTGTTTACCTGTCTTATGTATCGGGTTGTCCTCTCTTCCTGTCTGGTTAGGCGTATGAGTGGTTATGGTGGTGGGTGTGTGCTCTTTGGCTTCCTGTCTTCTGTCTCTCGCCCCTGTCTGTTTCTCCCTGTTTGTCTGGCTGCTCTCACTTGCCTCTGACTGATTTTCTCTATCTGCCTGTCTACTCTCAGTCGCCCCTGACTGATTCTCTCTGTCCGGCTGGCTGCTCTCACTCGTTCCTGGCTGTGTCTCTCTGTCTGCCTGTCTGCTCTCACTCGCCCCTGACTGATTCTCTCTGTTCGGCTGGCTGCTCTCACTCGTTCCTGGCTGTGTCTTGCTGTCTACCTGTCTGCTCTCACTCGCCCCTGTCTGACTCTCTCTGTCCGGCTGGCTGCTTTCACTTGTTTCTGACTGTGTCTCTCTATCTGCCTGTCTGCTCTCACTCATTCTTATCTGTTTCTCTCAGGCTGCCTAGCTGCTCCCGCTTGCTTCCAACTGTTTCTCGCTTTCCGTCTGCCCGCTCCTGCTGCTTCGGAGAGATTGGATGAGGGGGAAGATGGTGATGGCGTACCCTGCCATCGACATCGGGTCCCCTTACATCCATCCCTCTCTGCTGCTGATGGTGGTGGTCCTGTGGGTTCCTTTTAGGAAGAGCTCTGCATCCCCTCTATAGCAGTTAAAGAGGAATATGGAGGCTCTGGGCCAGAGTATGCAGGCATTCCACAGCCCTGCTGTGTGATTTGCTGCATTGAAGGCGTTTTCAGCGTCTATTAGGAGGTCCATAATATATGATTCCATATTCAGAGCTAGCTAGATACTTCTAGTATTAGGCAGAAAAAAGTGTTATTATTTTTTAAGATACCACGCTATACTAAAAAACTGGGGAATTGCATCTGAATCTAGAAGTCTTTCAGTAAAATAACAGTCAACAAGTTGACAACAACTTGAACAGTTCAAACTTTAAAGTAGTTCAAAGTTACAGTTGCACAATTAATATTTAGAATACGTTTATTACAACCTAAACATAATTAGCAGTTGTTTAACAAAGAAAAATACTAGGAAAAACAAAAAGAAAATGTTACGTTTTAAATATATGGTTCAGAGATGTTTTTGGTAGAATCGGTAATGTGGCCCTTATATGCAGGGACGTGCTGTGTGCGCTGGTATGTGCTCGGGCCCACCGGCCAAATGACACCCATGGGCCACAGCCGCGTAACTGGGCGCCTGGGGAAGGTTGGAAGTATGTAAGACCCCAGGCAGTCATTTTCCAGGTTTACACAGCATGCTTCAAGTTGTATCTAGCCTTGTATTAAATGGTCATAGTAATTTCATTGGTCTGCTATAGCCTATAGGTTAAGCACCTAGTCAAGCACAGTCATATAAGAAGTTGCCCCTGCATGTAGACACTGTCAGACAGTCAATGTGTGTTTATCATTCTTTTTTTATGACATTCCTAAAATTAAATATGTTTAGTCTGTGTCTAAAGTGAAATGAACTACTAGATGAACTAGATAAGTATACTATTAAAGTAATGTTTTACTGTATGGGCGTCAGTGCCGCCCCACTTCTTTCAATTTTCAGGAAACCAAACTACCTCATTCCTTGTCTTCTGGCACTTAGTTGAATACAATGCAACATGCAGAATGCAACATGCAGACATATACCCAGAAATTGATTAATAGCAACAGCGAAAGCTGATGATGATGAGGACGAGGAGCTTTGTAGACCCGCTTTGAAGCTTGACGTTCTTCAGCAGCAGCATTTTCCACAATTTTCATTGTTATACCACACCACCACCATACGTGAACACGTGCAGCCACATCCGGCCAGGCTCCAGGCCAGCAAAGCATGCACTCGTTACGCGCCTCAGTCAGAGAGTCCCTCGCTCGCGGAGTCAGAGGATCAATCGAAGATCTCGAAGCCAATCCCGGTGCCCCCGAAAGTCCAAGACGCCGAAGAGCCAGAGCTGCCCCCCCCAATTTCCCCCAACTTCTCCCCTCCTCCCCTCCGATCGAACAAATTCACAGACAGGCGTCGCACAGACTCTGCATCTGCATCTGTATCTCCTTGTCCAGACTCTGCATCTGCCGTCTCCTCCGTCTCCTCCCACTCCTCCAGACTCTCCGATCCCTCAGTCTCGTTTGCACTCAACGCAATGACAGAGTAGTAGTCCCCCTCATCGGATTCGAACTCCGGCTCCGCCTCTTCGACTTCTTCAATTCCCCCCACCCTACTGTAGCTGAAAGGTGTGTCCCCTCCTTCCAAGTCCTCGTCCTCGCTATCGTACACATACGCGACCTCCAGGGGCAGGGCTTGGAGATCGTCTGCGAACCCTTCCGTGCGGGTGATTGCCTTCCAAATTCGATGGTGGGACGGGCGATCTTGACACACCGCGGGACCAGCCACACTCCCGATAGACCCTACAATCCCCTCGTCGGTCGAGAACAGAGTGCACACATGGGCCTCCGCATCGTGGGTGTACGCAACACACCCTTCTGTGTCCTGGCACAGAATCAGACAGTCATCTGGGACCTCATCCTCCTGAAATGCCATCAGGGGAGAACAGAAAAAACATACGGGTGCATATACATTCTGTACATACATTTACGCATTTGATCAATACGCATTGTACGCATCTGTGTATGAGCATCCTGGCAAAGCAACACCAGGCAACAACATGACTCTCCCGCAGGCACGCAATTGAGTTGCCAGTGCTGCGTATCTCTTTCCAGTAGTCTTCTTTGCCCCCCTCTTTCCCCAGCCTGATCGGCAGTGGCACTATGGAACGTGAATTCGAGTATGGAAATGAGCGTTTGTGAGTGAGGGTCTGGATGTGTGTGAGGGTCTATGTGTCCGCGTACCTGAACAAACGACTGACGTACCTCCATCGGAGCTGACGAGAGCACTTGCCCGATCGTCCTCACTCCCCAGGTACTGCAGGCGGGCAGGGAGGCAGGGAGGGAGGGAGGGAGGCAGTTGAGGAATGAACACTCAGGGTGGAAGGCAGGTGGTGAGAGATTTAGGGGGGGAGTCTCCAACGCAGTACCCGCTACAGAAATGAAGCAGACAGATCGAAAGAAAGGGGACAACTGCAAAGTGAGTCTGGGGGGGAAGGGGAGGGAGAGCTAGACCGAAGAGAAGAGAAGAGGACCCTACCACAGGCCATTTGAGTCCATTGTAAGCCGGTAAAAAGTGAGGGATGTTGTAGGGAGAAAGTCAACGCACCTGCAGGCCATTTGAGAATATTCGGGGAAGTCGGTGGGAGGGTCTTCGCACACACTCGGCCCGCTTTTCGCTCCTGGGAAGGGCACTTTTTGTGGAGTCTCTTTGAACAGCTCGCACCTGCGTGTGTATGCGTGTATCAATGTATGTATGGATAGCTATGTATCCACATACATAGATACTTTTGGTAGAGCTTCTGTGAGGCAGGCACTTGAGAGCCACACTGGTTCTGGAGTGGTTCATGAGTGTTCATTCTTGTTTAGGCTCCATCCACACCCCTTTGAAGAAATTCAAGATCTGTGGAATTGTGGACCCCTTAAATCGGAAAGAAGCCATTTGAACTTCAAACAGAGCTCCAGAGAGACTTTGTTTCATTCTTTTCTTCCACTTTTACATTCCTCCCTCACAATTATTCTCACACTACTGCTCCCCTGTGGGACGGTCCCGCCGTTCAATTACGCCCCCCCCATGCATCAATTCATGGATAGATGCCATTTCACACGAAATATCAAAAGACAAGAAAGAAAAAGAAAAAAAGGAACCAGAGTGTCCGCCTGCCTGCCTACCTTTCCGCGTTCTCCTCCCCAAAGGGGAACCAGGTCCACGAGGCGCATCCGGGAAGCGCAGAGCAGAGAGAGCTGCAGTCCCGCGGATCCCCCACCCTGAAGGCGGCTTGGGGTGTTGCGTCCGCCTTCACCCCGTGCTCCACGCAGAAGGGAAGGTGCCGGCGTCCGTTCACAGGCTCTTTCGGCCAGGGCAGGATACGGTCGTAGTCGCCCACCTTCTTCGACTGCAGGCACGGAGAGGTCAAATTTTAATGAACCAGTGTTCAAAACGTCAACCTCAGCTGTACGCTCTAAATGAGGACTGCATACATGACTTTATGCGGCAGAAACGACTGCAATCGGGAACCATTCTCCTTGGGGTTCGAAGGAGTAATTTCTTTCAGCGCAACAGTTGTTTCCGTTTGAGGAAATTCAACTCATTTCATTCTTCTGATTCTCAACGGCGTGGGGAGGGAACTGTCTTGGTCTACGTCTGTGCAGAGCTCAGCTGCAGCGCACAGGTCGAAGCAGGCAAGCAGTCTTGCAGGAGGGGAAGGACAGACATGTGAAGAGGCAAAAAAGCGGAAAGAAAGAATGAACGAATGAATAAATGAATGAATGAATGAATGAGTGAATGTCTGAATGAATGAATGAATGAATGAATGAATGATTGAATGAATGATTGAATGAATGAATGAATGAATGAATGAATGATTGAATGAATAAATGAATGAATGAATGAATAAACGGGGAATGAATAATCCATCGATCCAGAAAGAGCTCCTCTTGTGGAGGAGAAGCATTGCCAAGAAAGAAATGCAGAAAAGAAAAAACTGACTTGAGAGTGGATGAGCGGGAATACAAGAGAGAGAGAGGGGACGGCAAAAACGCAACGGAACTTCCCAATCAGAAACGAAGGAAATACGTCAACTTAATGCATCATAATCTGGTCTTTCCCCCCCCCTTCCCCTCGCTTGTTTGATTGTCAAAGACTGACTCTCCAGATTTTGAACTGGGGGACATCCGAGGGGCACTTCTTCGGACCCGACACCGCACGAATGGAGGGATCGAGGTCCCCTGCATGAGTCATGCGTGAGTACTTGGATAGATGGGTGGATTTGGGGCTATGGTTTCACTCTATGCACACACACACACACACACACACACACACACAGAGGGAGAAAGGGAGGATGCAGGCATGCGGACTCACTCACCGACAGAAAGACAGAGAATCGTCGAGGGGCGAGAAACGTTTGTCGCCGAAAACAAACAGAAAGCCGTAAGCCCCTGATTGACAGACAATGAAGTGAAAACAGCTAAATGACTATATCTCTTCTATGCGGTCATCGTCACAAGATTCTACAAGAAACGAAGAAGTCATCATCACAAGAAGAAAACCGCTCCATGATAGAGAAGCAAGATGATGACAGAGATCTCGCCATCTAATCCAACTCTATCCTTAATTTTCCTGCAGGTCACTTTTCACCAGAACCACCAACAACAAGCATGAAGAAGACGAAAAAAAAAACAAGCATGAAGAAGCCAAAAAAAAACAAGCATGAAGAAGACAAAACCAAAGAAGGATCGAGTGACCTCCCATGACAGGCGCAAAGCCGTTCTCGACCGTGATGGCTGCCACAGAGGTGAACAGTCTACAGCGCTGATGGGGGGGTTTGAGGCCCGAGGGCGCCTTCCAACTCCAATATCGGCATCTGCACGCATGCACACGGCCGGGAAGGAAGGATCTCTTCCACTCAATGACATCAGCAAACTCTGAGTTGTTTTCGTTCCCTGGCTTCCTCTTCACGTCTTGCAGACAAAAAAAAACACTAAGGTATGCATCTGCAGAAGTGGAAGGAGAACGCGCAAGAACGATCAATTTGCATTCCGGTATCCCCAAGTCCTTTCTCTTTCTGTTTTTTGAACTCTCCGGCCTCCCCAGCCCTTCTTGCTTTGATAAGCCCCTACAGGTTGGCTAGCAGTTCACCCTGCAGCCTCTCTACCTGACCAATGAAAACCTCGTATCTCCTCATCTCTATCATGACAGATCACTTGCACGACAACAATGGGGAGGAGAAGTGTCGCACATCCCTGCAGCTCGTTTGCATTTCTTATTGCAGCCTTCTTGACAGTGCTTTTCTCAATTGTTTTCTCCTACATACTCATATGCACACACAAACCTTCACCCATACATACTTCTCAACAGCATGCAATAATGCACGCACGCACACACACACACACACACACACACACACACGCACACACACACACACTCTTCATAACACATGCTCACGTACACACATACGTATGAATACTCTGCGCGCCCGCACCTGGGGTCCTTATTACAGCTGTCCCGACAGTGCCGCGAGTTCCTTCCCGTGTACGACTCGTACTGGGACCCCTGGATCTCGAGCCCCGTCACCTGGCAGGCAGAGTTCGCGATCTCGGGAAAATCCGAGAAAGCAGCGAAACAGGTCTTCGGACCACTCACGGAAGCCACGTCGCGTCTGCATAAATGAAGTAAATGGAAGCATGCATCGATACAGTACACAAGCAAGTGGGTCCCACACCACCATAGAGAGAGACCTTCGACAGACGACAAAACAGACTCTCCCACTCACCACAGGTCCACACACATGAACACACACACACACACACACACACGCACACACACAACCACATACGCTCGCACACAGACAACGACACACACACACACACACACACACACACACACACACACACGCACGCACGCACACACGCACGCACACACGCACGCATATGCATGCATTTGTACAGTTAATGACAGCATTCCGACAGGCCGACAGACTGACTCCCATTCCCCATAGAGGTGCGAAAACATCTCGCAGAAGCGCCCTCGCCCTCTCCACCTGCAACATGAGAGAAGAAAAGACAGACCACAATGGAAAGGAAGTTGGAAACAGGCCGGCAGTCAGATGCATCAGCGAGGTCATGAGTCCAGCGACTGCACACACAGCCAGGTTCTACAAATAGAGTTGCTTCAATGTTTCCCGAAGCGCTGGAGCTTTTCTCTTGGGGCATTCATGCATGCCCCTATCTCCGTTCTCTCAGTTGTCCTTTCCGGGTAGAAGGGTATCCTTCCCTTTTCAACTATTTCTTCCCCTTCATGTATATCCAAACTGACCGGAAGAAGTTGCACCCATCAGTGTACTGGCACTCTTGTTGACAATCCTGCAGAGAGAGAGAGGGGAAGCCAGGGGACCTGTTGATTGAACGGACACATACCTAAACAAGAAAACAAATAATGGATGAAGGATAAGTGGCCGCAGGCATTGAGCCGTGCATTCCGTCTACTGTGCTGCATGGACTGAATGCTGGACATGTCACCGGAATCCACACACCCGCGGCAGGATACAGATAACAAGCTTCCACCCTTTTCCAAATATACATGACATACACACTTACCGGCAGACACACTTAGGTCTGTCACACTTGGTTCATGTTTCTTGCAGAGCTGCCAATCCTTCCCTGGGCCACCTCCCTTTCTCCCTGCCCTGCCTCTCGGAGCCAAAACATGCAGCTGCTAGGCTAAGGTACCATATATAAAGGTCAGTCACTTGCATTGAAGAGCATTCTTCCATGGTTCGATCACCCCGACTAAGTGCTGTCGACCGAAAGGTCTTTCTGACTTTCCATGCAGCAACTAGTTCTGTAGTGCAACTGGAGAAAGAAGAGATCTGCTTGGTCACGTCGATACGGAGAGAGAAGCAATGAGACGCTGGAGCTTCTTTATGTCGATCTATATATATCCATTCTCATACGTATCTATACATTCATGCATCCATGTACACCTACCCACTCACGCGAGGGTCTGTGAACCCGTCCACGATTCTAAAGGAGGATCCCTTGGGTTCCCATCCGATTTCGAGGCAGAAGGAATCCTTTCGACCTTCACTGCCTCCAAGGAAGAGCAACGCCAAGAGACAGACGTACACGTGGGCAACAGTGTTGCTCAGCAGCATCTTGCAATCCTTAGTTAGTTTGCACCTTTGTGAAGTGCTCTTCCTCTCGTACCATCAACTGCCACAGTGGAATGTAGGCAGGAAAATCTCTCCGCGGTGTGTCATGCATGCAGTGCCCTTTTGAGCCTGCATGATCAAATCATATATGCATATTGCAGGCCTGAATCTGCAAATGATAGACTTTTTTGTATGGAACATCATGCATAATCGGTTGACTTCAATTTTGTGACGTCGCGCGCGCCAACATGTAGTGCGAGCGATACGACCGCTGGCGCCTCGTCAGACTACAAGAAGCACTGAGTCTTGAATCCTCCCTTGGACCGTGGAGGAGAGACCATGCAGAAGAAAGAGAAGAAGGATGCTGAAGCTGACTCACTTTGCGCTCCTCCACTGCAGATTCGCAGCTAGAAGGACTGTCCCCTCACAGACGTGCTCCTCCCTCCCCAGCCATTCAGCCGTCTCTGCCGTCTCCAGTTCGCCCGGTCTCCGTCTCCCTTTTCTCGGCCTGTTCGAAATCTGCCGAGCTATGAGTGCGTCGACAGAGGCTGCGGCCATCCCTCCTTTGCAGAAGTTTCCAGTGCCGGAGGCGCAGACCCCTCTGGCGATTGCCGCCCGCGACGGACAGCTGGACGTTCTGTCTGCTGCCTCTGTGGATGAGTTGAACACCCCTGACGCCAACAAGAACACGGCCATAGTTTGGGCCACTGAGGGGGGGCAGATGGAAGCAGTCAAGTTGCTTCTCAGTAAGGGTGTTGATGTGAATCATCGAGGATTCTTGGGGAATTCGGCATTGCACCGCGCCGCCCGCAATGGGCATGCAGAGATCGCAAAGCTCTTGTTGGAGACGGAAGGCATACAACCCAACCACCCGAACGACAAACAACAGTACGCGATGCACTTTGCGGCCTTTCAGAAAAAGATGGAAGTGATCAAAGTCATGCTGGCTGCCGGGATGGACACGACGGTGGTGGATCGGAAGGGCCGGACCCCGGCAGAGGACACCAGTGACCCTGAAATCAGAGACGCGATCCTCAAAGCTCGAGAGGCAGTCGCGGGAAAAGTTTGATTGTTGAGAGGAAAAGACATCGTCAGATGCTGATGAAGCTAGATGTGATCGATGCGGCTTGTATGAGGCAAGCACCGTCAGGAGATAACGTCCTTCGAGGAGCTAGACGAGGACTTGAACCAATCGAAGTGAAGTCAAGCTATAGTCAAGCTAGGATGAGCGATGAGAGGCTTAGTCAGAGACTTGATTGTTAGATATCAAGAAGGATCACTGAGCGAAGCCGACCAGGTTACCGGCAGGCAGTGTACATTGACTAGGCAGGGGCGTTTCTCCTTTTGTTTCTTCTTCCTCCCCTTCTTCTCTGTCAAATGTAACTACATCTGTCATCAAAGTTCTCAAACTTTAACTAGAACTTTCGGCTCGGTCAAAGGCTTAATCATAGAAAGGCTCAGCCGGTGAAGAAACTACTTGGATTCCTCTGTTTGGCCCTGTTTCAACCAGAGACATTTGAAATGGTTTAAGAAATTTTTGTGTTTATGCATGTAAGTCTAGATGTAAGTATTTAATCTCTATCTGTTTTGCAATGGCCGGTAGCTAGCTAAGAGCTAGAATAGGGGCAAGTATACAACCCCTGGATCACTACCAGAATTAATATTTGAATCATCTGATATTTGAAGAGCAGAGTCCACCACTTAGTTTAAGTTCGGCGCAGTTTACCTGTAGGTTTACTTTTGATAGGCCTTCACATCTACGATCTCTGCTCGAAGAGTCCCACTGATAGCTGAAACTTATAGTGAACTGAATCTATCATATAAATTTAAAGCAACTTAGAGTAATTTAAAGTAATTTCAAGTAATTTAACTGAATTAATTTACTGTAATTCGAAATAATTTCTATAGTAATTTAGAACAGTAAACAAAAAAAAAAGTGTTATTTTTTAGGTTGCTTTCTAGGTTACGTTAGATGTAAAGACGCAAATTTGAGTTCATTGAAAATAAGAAAGCAGTATTACCTGTAATAACTGTGGACTAATTCATTCAGAGTTCTGGTGGCCGCGCGGCAGTCAAGCAGAAACACGGCGTCAATCCAATTGAAATTCTGAATGATCAGCCAACCACCCACGCACCTTCCATGTCACCAGCTCCGCTAAATGCAGTCAATCATGTAAGCTCTCTCTGTCTCTCTTTTTCTTCCCCTCAGGCTCTCTCTCGATCTGAATCGATCTACTACTAGATCAACTACCCGCCGGCCTTCTCGTACTACCCCGTCTTCTCTTCAGCCAGCGTACAAACGCAAAAAAGGACGGGCTCTGCGCCTGCCCGCATGTTTGAAAAATTACTTGTCTCACAGAGTGCCCGTCTCCCTGCGTCCCAGACACCCAGCAGCCCCCCTCCGTCTCTCTGCAGGTGGGTGAGGCAGCTAGGAAGCCCCTTCGATTCGAGTGGCGCCAGGAAGGAACTCTGTCGGCGTGAGAAAATTGAGAAGAAAGAAAAAGAGACGGTAAAAAAACAAAAAGAAAGAACCAAGAAATTGAAAGAGGAAGAAATAGGGAAAAGAAGGCGGACTTTCAATTCCAACGCATGAATGAATGACTCCATTACACTCTCCCCGATCACTCTCACAAGAGAATTCTCTTCTCCACTGCACTTCTCTTCTTCGTGCTGCAGGCGAAGACTCTTCCTCCCTTCAAAACAGGCAGAGAGGAAGGCAGTCAAAGGGAGGAAGGAACAAAGGAGGGCAACCAACCAATGAGTCCCGCTTTTCGGGTCCCCCTTCCACCACCTCTTGTCCTCTTTCTCTCACCCTCGTTCTTTTCTTTGCAGTTGTATTGAGGAGCTCTGCAGTATTCTTTGGAATTTGAACGACAAAAACGAAACAAAAAAAACGTCACAAACTTATGCACGGAATGAAAATGCAACACAACATGAGCGTACTCACTACGAAAGAGGTGGAAGAGAGAAAATTGCGTGGAGCGGAAGGAAGGGACGATTGTGGACCAGGAGCAAGCCGTGTGGGAAAACTGTCAGAACAGACATACATGTAAAGGGAGCACAAAAGATGACTAGGGCAGTTCTTCGGCCTGTGAGAAAAAGGAAGGAGGGAAGGAGAGAAGGAAAGAAACAGCCCCCTTCTCTGATCCCTCCAAACACACAGGCAGAAGAAACCAAGGCCACCAAAAGAGGCCTCTGCGGTGTTTGTTCTCTCTTTGTTTTCCGTTGCACACGCAGACAAGACAAGAAGGTGAGGCAGGCAGGCGGACACACGGATCCACCGAGTTTTGTAAAATTAAAGGAATTTAACTGCCCTTCATTGTGTCATAAGAGGATCACCTTCATCAAATCGAATTCGTCGTTTTCTTTCTTCCTTTCTCTTTTGACCTCCAGCTTCCTCTGCTGGTTTGAAAGGACTGCTAGGGCTTCTCTCCCACGTACAGGAAGAAACGATTGGTGTTGACGTGCCTCCTTCATTTCGGTCGCTGTCTCTTTCTCCCCCTCATACCAAGACAGAACACACCAGCCCACCAGACAAACAAAAACAAAGAAACGGTCGACCCTCAATGGATTGGTGCGGATGGGATCCCCCCCCTTCTCAGAGCACGCCCTTGTTGGGTCCCTTCCAACCCTGGGCCATGAGAGCATCCTTCAGGGCTGCTGCCACCTGCAGGCAGGGGGGGCGGGGGGGAACGAAGAGAAAAGAAGAGGTGGGTAAGGAGAGCAGAATCCGACAACAGACAAGACACAGAGACCAGTTAGAAGATGCATAAAGGAGATGGAGAATCAAACCGATGCGCCCCCTCAGGAACCACCTAACTCATCCACACATCAACATAAAAAGCGGCATCAGGAAAGCACACAATCACAAAGAAAGAGAAAGAAGGAGGAGGGACAGAAAGGAGGGAGATGCACTCACTCACTCACCCACTCACTCACTCTTACTCACTCACTGACTCTCACTCACTCACTCACTCTCACTCACTCACTCTTACTCACTCACTGACTCTTACTCACTCACTGACTCTTACTCACTCACTCACTCTCACTCACTCACTCACTCTCACTCACTCACTCACTCTCACTCACTCACTCACTCACTCTCACTCACTCACTCACTCTCACTCACTCACTCACTCACTCACTCACTCTTACTCACTCACTCTTACTCACAACCTCACTCTTACTCACTCACTCTTGCTCACTCACTCACTCACTCTTGCTCACTCACTCTTGCTCACTCACTCTTCCTCACTCACTCACTCACTCTTACTCACTCACTCTTACTCACTCACTCACTCACTCTCACTCTCACTCACTCACTCACTCACTCACTCTCTCACTCACTCACTCTCACTCACTCACTCACTCTTACTCACTCACTCACTCACTCACTCACTCTCACTCACTCACTCTTACTCACTCACTCTTACTCACTCACTCTTACTCACTCACTCTTACTCACTCACTCTTACTCACTCACTCACTCTCACTCACTCACTCTTACTCACTCACTCACTCACTCTTACTCACTCACCCACTCACTCACTCACTCACTCACTCACTCACGCACACACTCACTCTTACTCACTCACTCACGCTTACTCACTCATTCTTACTCACTCACTCTTACTCACTCACTCACTCACTCACTCACTCACTCTTACTCACTAACTCACTAACTCACTCTTACTCACTCACTCACTCACTCACTCACTCTTGCTCACTCACTCTTACTCACTCACTCGCTCACTCACTCACTCACTCTTGCTCACTCACTCACTCACTCACTCACTCACTCTTACTCACTCACTCTCAGTCACTCAGTCACTCACTCACTCACTCTTACTCAGTCACTCACTCACTCACTCTCACTCACTCACTCTTACTCACTCACTCTTACTCACTCACTCACTCTTACTCACTCACTCACCCACTCACTCACTCTCACTCACTCACTCTTACTCACTCTTACTCACTCACTCACTCACTCTTACTCACTCACTCACTGACGCACGCACTCACTCTTACTCACTCACTCACTCACTCACTCACTCACTCATTCTTACTCACTCACTCTTACTCACTCACTCACTCACTCACTCACTCTTGCTCACTCACTCACTCACTCACTCACTCACTCTTGCTCACTCACTCACTCACTCACTCTTACTCACTAACTCACTCACTCTTACTCACTAACTCACTCTTACTCACTCACTCACTCACTCACTGTTACTCACTCACTCACTCACTCTTACTCACTCACTCACTCACTCACTCACGCACGCACTCACTCTTACTCACTCACTCACTCACTCACTCACTCATTCTTACTCACTCACTCACTCAATTCATTCACTCTTACTCACTAACTCACTCTTACTCACTCACTCTTGCTCACTCACTCTTACTCACTCACTCACTCTTGCTCACTCACTCACTCACTCACTCACTCACTCTTGCTTACTCACTCTCACTCACTCACTCACTCACTCTTACTCACTCACTCTTACTCACTCACTCTTACTCACTCACTCACTCACTCACTCACTCTTACTCACTAACTCACTCTTACTCACTCACTCACTCACTCACTCACTCTTACTCACTCACTCACTCATACTCACTCTTACTCAGTCTTACTCACTCTTACTCACTCACTCCCTCCCTCACTCACGCACTCAGTCACTCAGTCACTCACTCACTCACTCACTCACGCACTCAGTCACTCAGCCACTCACTCACGCACGCACTCACTCACTCAATCAACGCACTCACTCACTCTTACTCACTCACTCACCTGCAGCGCGATCTCCTTCCTAGAGTTGAATCCCATCAGACCGATTCTCCAGATCTTCCCGGACAGAGCAGCACCCAGACCTCCACCGATCTCGATGCGGAACTTCTCGCGGCAGTGCTGCACTCACTCACTCACTCACTCACTCACACACTCAGTCAGTCAGACAAGGTGAAACAAGACAAGGCAGAAACTGAAAGAAAAAGAAGTTCTTGCTTGAGGGAGAACTTCTCATCACATCTCAGAAGAACTGGAATTAAAAGATCTGTGAATGAATGGTTGACTGAATTCACAGTGCTTCATCCCCGTCAGTCCGTCCGTATGACCTTGACGGCCTCTGCAGCGTTGATTCCCTCAGGCACCTTGACTGTGTGCATGCGTTCATTTTCTGTATAAAAGAGAATTCTGTATGAAAATAAACGTCTGACCTTGACGGCCTCTGCAGCGTTGATTCCCTCAGGCACCTTCACTGTGTGTAGAGAGGTGAGGCGCTCGTTGGGGTCCTTCACGAGCATCTCCAGGCCCATGTCGGCCATCAAACCCCAAAAGTACTCCGCCGTGTCCGAGTGTCTCTTCCACACCTGAAGGGAGGGGAGACAGGGAGGGAGGGAGGGACGAAAAAGGGCAATTTGGAGGAAGAGAACATTTTCGTCTGAGTGCCTAGCGGGAGTATGTGGGAGGGGGAAAGGGGAAAGGGGACAAGAAAGGACATCCCCCCCTCTCTCTTGAGGGATGCACGCAGGAGGGAAGCGAAGGGAGGGCTTTAGAAGGAAGGAGAAGACATTGCCTTCCTCTCCCTAATTGGCAGCTGAATTCGTTGTTTCTCTCCCACGTGCCCCCCCTTCGCTCTCTTCCACAAACCTCTCGACGTTTCGGAAAGGATCGATGGCCTCAATTTTTCGTTCCTCCTCATTCAGCCAAGGAGTCCATGGACCGATTCCTTCAGCCAGCCAGACAGACAGACAGACAGCTAGGCAGACAGACCTCTTCCAATCCCTCCTCTGCAATCAGAGTGAGGGCCTCCCTGAAGGCGTAGACCATCGAGATTGGGGCCGTGTGGTGGTACACTCGGGGGGCGCCCGCAGCGGCCACGAGGTACTTCTGGATCATCGTCATGTCCAGGTACCTGCATGCACGTTTGTTTGGTTGCAGGCAGGCGCACATGACATGCAGATTTTACATCCCCTATCGATGTCTGGGTGCATGTGCGTGTACCTGTTCATCTTTTCTGTAGGAACATAAACTGCATTCACGCATCCCTTCCTGTCGGTCCGCTTCCGGCTCCAATACACACTACCTTCCACAACTCCTTTTTTCCCCCACCCCCTTGCACCCCTCCCTTCACACCTCGTCAAAGAGTCAGTCCTTCCGGCGAACTGCGTGACCGACCGACAGACTGACTGACTGCGTGGCTGGCTGATACACTGATTAAGTTGACAGACAGACAGACAGACAGACTGACTGACTGACCAGTTCGCGACCTTCTCGCCCTTCTCGGCTCTCTTTGCCATCTTTGCCAGGGCGCGGGGGCCGAGCGTGAGGGGCGCCACCCCAGGGGGGCAGGAGAGACACTTCTGCGTCCCTGCGTAGCACGCGTCGACGCCCCACTTGTCCAGGTACAGAGGCACACCCCCGATCGCTGTGACAGTATCCAGCATCAACAGACACTCGTGCTTCCTGCATACACACACGCACACACACACACACACATACACACATACACATCACACACACACACACACACACACACAGTCTCTCTCTCTCTCTCACACACACACAGCGGCGGGAAAGCGGTTAGACAGAGAGTCTTCATTCAAACTGTTGACCACACTTCTATGCTTCTTTCTTCCTGCGTCACATATCAAAATCGTCCTCGACGGCTGTTGGTGTGGCTGTGGTGGGGTGCATGGCTTTGGCAAGAAAGGATGAGTGAGAAGTTGGATGGATCTCTACATCATGTATGATATGAGTCTTTGTTGGAACAGGTGCACACCAATGCCTGCGCACAGATACATGAACATCCACGCAAGCCCTGCTCCTTGCTGCCCCCCCAAGCGACCGGCTGCCCGAGCCTCTCACATTAATATCAATATAGAAACAGAGAGCCACCCCCCCCCCCCTTTCCAGACCTGCAGAGCTCTGCGATACCCTCCATGGGTTGTCTGATGCCTGTGGAGGTCTCTGCGTAGCACAACCAGAGGATCTGGGGCTTCGTCTTCTCCATTGCCGCTGTGATCTCTGCCAGCGTGAAGGCCTCCCCCCAGGGCCTCTCCAGTCTCTCCACCTTTGCGCCGTAACGAGACGCCATGTCGCAGTGACGCTCTCCGAAGTACCCGTTCACACAGGTCAGGTGCACTGCAAGGCAGAGAGGAGGGAGATATTCGTATCACACGAAAACGTGAAGAAGGAAGGCATCTGAGGAGGCCCTGGCATCCTCCCACCTCGCGAAATGGAGCAGGGAAACAGAGAGAGAGAAAGAGAGAGAGAGAGAGGCTGCTGACCGTCTCCGGGAGAAGTGAGGTTGGCAACAGCCGCCTCCCACGCAGCACTTCCGGTTCCGCTGACGGGGATAGTGAATTCATTGTCTGTCTGCCAGACGTAGCGGAGGAGAGCCTTGAGGTCTTCCACGAGGGCCATAAAGGCAGGGTCAAGGTGGCCGATTTGGGGCAGAGACATGGCAGCATGCACGCGGGGATGGGCGTTTCCGGGGCCAGGGCCGCAGAGCAGACGGGTGGGGGGGTTCAGATTGCCGACCTCTTTGATCGGATTCTTCTGCACTGTCGGCATGGGAGCTTTGTAGGAGGACGCCATCTTTCTTTCTGTCTTTCCGTCTAGGTTGGTGTCTTTACGAATTCAATCAATGCGTCAAAGAAACACACGAAGGCCGATCGGCTGCGTTTGTCAGGGGGGCAGACCGATCACGGAGACGGATAGGAAGAAAGACGACACAGCCTATGTGATCGACGCCGCTTCTTGGAATTCTTTGGCAGTCAAGACTGGACCACGCAGCTAAGCAGCAGCTTCGAGATCTTCCTTTCTCCTTTCTGTGGCCGAGTGTAACGCGCAGCATGGCCCCGCACAGAAATGCATGCGGGCCCCGCAAAGCGAAAAAGTCACGCGCGTAAAACATTCGATCTATGCGGTGGGGAAAAGAGGGCGCACCCGGGTTCGAACCGGAGACCTGCTGATCTGCAGTCAGCCGCTCTACCACTGAGCTATACACCCTTGGAAATGCGAGGAGACTCCGCCTTCCAAGTTCTTTAATCACCCTTGAGATATAACTGCCAGCTCCGAAGCCCATCTGCATGCCAACTCAGTGCCGAGCTCAATTTCTCCGGCGAGACGATGCGAGACACTAGGCAAAGTTGGTCAAGTGTTTCTTTCTAAACTGTTGTTCTCCACCCCCTCTCTTCAATCCCCAGCAATCGGCATTTCTTTCCTCGACTGGCCCTTTCATTCGGTGGTCGAAGCTGTGGCACCGGAACGAGGACATGAACTCCTTCGCTTTGCCAGAATGAGTCGTCTCCTCCTTCAAGCAGGAAAGGGGAGGCTCGGTACGCCTGCCGCCTCCCTGTTGCGCCCGTCGTGGTATCTTGCCACTAAAATTTCTTCTTCATCCCTGCATACACACAGCAAGAGACAGCGTCAGGCGAATGGCTGCCTGTCCCCCAGCCACAACCATGTGCGCAATTCAGTTTTAGATCTGCATCTGGGTCGTCTGCCCCTTTCCCCGCCTCTCCTAACAAACCGGCTGCCTCCAAATTATGGACAGCCGTGGATTCTTCCCGACTCACACCGACGGTATTTCGCGGCCCCGGCCCGTCAATCGGGAGGTGGTTCAAGTGTGGTCATGAAGTACGCAAAGCAGGGAGGAGAGATGGTGAAGCGCATGTTTGTGAACATCTACAAGGCGTTGCGGAAGTTGGTCGTGGACTTGGCTAGAGACCCCAGGGTGGTGGTCAAATGGTGGGACGATATCAAGAAGGCAACCAAGCACACAGTCAAATGGGTCATTACGGGGTCCAAATTGTTCGGAGCCAATTTGAGGGTCTCCAAGCAGCTGTTGCACAAGAAACTCCTAGGACACCCTTTGACCCTCCGAGAGTCGAAGCTGTTGGTCCGAACGATGACGGATTGTTTCAAGATCATTCCGTTCTCCTTCTTCATTATCGTCCCCTTTGCCGAGTTGGCACTCCCCTTGGCCCTGCGCATCTTCCCGAACATGCTGCCCTCCACTTTCTTCGAACAAAGCTATGACGACGCCTATCTTGCAAAGAAACTCAGAGCCAAACAAGAACTGGCGGCGTTCTTTCAAGACATGGTCAAAGAAAAGGCAAAGCAACTCAGTGGTGCGTCGGATTTTTCACCCAACTTTCTTGAAGGTTGCATGCCCACTTCAAATTTTCTGTTCAGCTTCTCCCGACTCCCTTCTTCTTTCTCGGTTCACGAGGAACGATTTATGTAAGACATCTGCATCTAATTTCATCAGATTCTTCCGCTGGATACAAAAAGCTTGAGAACGCAAAAGATCCGTGCTTTCTTTTGAAGATTTCGGCTGAGTTGAGAATACAAAAGTGCCGTTTATTTTTCTGGCCGAGGAAGGGAGGAAAAAGTGGCTTTGTTTCCCCTTCCCCCTCCTCGCCCGTTCCGAACTTTGAATGACAAGAACCTTCCTGCCTTCTCACCTTGATGGACGGAACGACATTAGGAAGGGAAGGAAAATTGCAGCTGTGTACTCTTGTGTACTTCTACGCCCCCCCCACATTCCCTCTTTGTCTGATTGCAGACAAAAGCGAAGTCGGGGACAAGGCGGCTCTTCTGGAGTCTTTTGTGGTTTGTCCAGTCTTTGTCCTTTTTTCTTCTCCTTCTTCCTCTCCCTCTTTTCTTGTTTCCTCTTCTCGGTCTCTGTGAAAGAGATGTCTGAACCTCCCTAAGTCTTCACCTCTCTCTTCTGTGCCGCTCCCTACACAGATGGCGTTTCAACCGTTCACCCAACCAACCACCGACTGGCTTACCTCGCCCGCTCTTGCCATTCTTCACTTTTTGTGTTTCGCTCACACCGCATGCATGCAGGCAAAAATGGTGGAGAAAGACGAAGACGATCGGGTGCCCTTCCTTGGGTGGGTGGGTGAGGGGGTGGGTGGATGAGAGAGGCTATTTCTTTCTTTCTTTCTTTCTTTTCTTTCTTTTCTTTCTTTCTTTCTTTCTTTTCTTTCTTTTCTTTCTGTCTTTCTTTTCTTTCTTTCTTTCTTTCTTTCTTTCTTTCTTTTCTTTCTTTTCTTTCTTTCTTTTCTTTCTTTTCTTTCTTTCTTTCTTTCTTTCTTTTCTGTCTTTCTTTTCTTCTTTCTTTTCTTCTTTCTTTCTTTCTTTCTTTCTTTCTTTCTCTCTCTCCCGCTCTCTTTCTCTCTCCCTCTCTCTCACAGACACAGGCAGATAAAGAGGAGCGGGGAGAGAGAGAAAAAGAGGGTTCGTACCAGAGAGCGAATGCTTGGTCATAGAGGTCTTACCTGAACGGTCAAAAAAGCATGCTCAATCATTCCTGCTGGATCGGCTTCTTTTGTGTCTGCAGCGTGAAGGAGACACTCCAAGTTGCCCGTCACTTCAAAGAAGAATTCAAACCTGAGAAGTGGTCCCTTAAGTCTCTCCAGGTGAGTGGAGACGGACGAAAGGATAGAGCAATCACATTAACATGGTGCGGGGTGGGTGGGGTGGAGGGAAGACGTGGGTGCATTTGTTGACTCTCTCCCTTATGCACGCAAACGCGCACACACACACACACACACACACACACACGCACACACAGACACAGACACACACACACACACACACACACACACACACACAACAGTGGCGTTCTCTTTGATGCTTCAAAGAGCGCCTTCATGCGGGTGTGCTCATGTGAAAGTGGAGAAAAGAGACGCAGACGGAGAAATTGAAGAGACGTGATTCGGTCTTTTTCTTTTTTTGCTTTGTTCGCTCTTGCAGACGATCTGCAAACTTTTGGGCATCCAGCCGTACGGTCTCCATTCTCACGTGGTGCTCCAAATTCGGTTAGTGAAGTTTTGTATGAATGTGTATGTGTCCTCCTGATTCAGTCAGTCAGTGGGGTTTTGTGTATGTTTTCCTAATCCGTCAGTAAGCTTTTGTATGTGTCCGGCAAATTTTGGTCAGCGAGACTTTCAGGTCCCCCGATTTATTCGTTCAGTTTTTCTTCTCTTTCTTGCTGCCCCTCGTGTTCGTCCAACCCCTCCGTGCATGCGCTGATCACCGCGTTTTCATGCCACACGTGCACGGTGTAGGTACAGCCAGCCTGGCACAAATGACATGCCATCCGATCAGGTATCACGTGAGGACAATGAAGTGTTGCGTGTGTGCTCCGAGGTTTGCATGTGAAGTCTTTAGTGTGTCCCGCCCTGCGTGTGCACTGCAGCCACCATGTGTTGAAGTTGAAGACAGAAGACAGAGAGATTCTCTGGGAGGGAGTGGAGAACCTGAACAGAGAAGAGCTGATTGAGGTCTGTCGGGTTTTCGTTTCTCTCTCAAAGAACAGAAAGAAAAACCTCAACAATGAGTAGTTGATTCAGAAATAACAGAAGTTCATTCATGATGGTCGCGACCGCATGGAAAAGGAGCCCTCGGGAAATGTTTTTTTGCTTCTAACGCACTCAGGGGCGGGCGGACTGACACACATACACACATACACACACACACACACACACACAATCAGAGAGAGACAAAGAGAGAAAATTGGCTCGCTTCTTTGCCAACCGTTACGCCTTACTGCTTCCCCGCCCCCGCAGGCCAACAAAGCCCGAGCGATGACTTTTTTCGGAATTTCGGACGAGGACATGAGGGAGCAGCTGCGCATCTGGCTGGAGCTCTCTTCTCATCGCGACATCCCCCCCCTTCTGCTCATCTGGTCCCGGTGCATGAGCCTCACACACAGCCCCCTGCCGATTGGTGAGAAGGACGGCCAGACAGCTGGAGAGGTGACGGTGGAAGGAAGAGCCGAGTTGACCGCTGTACCGGATGCTCGCACGGAGGCGGAGCGTCAGAAGGCTCTCGAGAGGGAGGAGGCAGCAAGAGCGGCAGAGGAAATCAAGGCTGCACAAGAGGGCGCGGAGGTGCAGGAAGAAGAACGAGGCGAAGACACAGAGCGTCAGTGAGTTTTGTTAATGATTTTTTGTTTTGGCAGACGCCGTCGCAGTACTGTGTGAACTTTCTCATGTATTTTCTTCTGTTCGGCCCCCGCCATTTCCCCCGTATTTCGCTTTTCTTTTTACTCCGCCGAAGAGAAAAATCAGGGTCGGTCTGTTCATCGATTCGTGAAGGGAAAGGAAAGGGCGAGGATGAGAGCGTAAGCGGGTTCCAGGCGGGTTTGCTTCATCGATGGGTGTGTGTATCTTCATGTGGGTATTGTGTGTGGAAATAAACATATTTACTGATACGCAAGTTTTGATGTTCTTTGTCTTTGCTGCATGTATACAAGCATATCGATATTATTGCTTGTGTGCACGAACGAATGTTTGACGCACGCATGCAGAGGCCCTGAAGGATGCGGAGAGGCGCATCGCCCAGTTGAACGAGGACGAGGCGGCGTTGAAGGCCTCGATCTCGGAACTGAAGAAACAGAAGAGCGGACTCCTTTCGGCACTCGCGGCCTCCTTCACCTCGTCCTCCTCCTCCTCACCTCCCTCACCTCCTGCTGCTCCGCCCGTCTCTGACGAGAAGAAAGTGGAGGAGACGGGCGAGAAGCCGTCTCCTGCTGCCTCTCCTTCTCCTTCCCTCACGGCCGTGCTGGACAAGGAGACCAGAGAGGCTCTAGAGAAGGAGACCAGACGGCTGGAGACGGAGGGAATCATCGTAGAGAAAGCGGGAGAGGGAGAGAAGAGTGACAAGACGAAGATTGAAAGCACGAAGACAGAGGTGATGGCTGAGAAGACGACTGAGCTTGTTGGCCAGGAGAAGGAAGCAAAAAGGTGTGTGCCCGACTGAGACTCTACATCTCCATTTGTGTGTCTGTGTGTGTTCTCGGATCTCGCCTTGTATTGTCAGCCAATTTCGTCCTGTACTTCCTCCATTTCTTTTCACCCGAGGTTATTTCTGTGGTATGTTTTGTTTTCATCCTTCCTTCCTTCCTTGCTTCCTTCCTTCCTTCCTTCGTGTCTGTTTTGACGCACGCAGCGAAGAAGAGGACGAGGACGGTGAGGCGATGCCTGAGCAGGTCGTAATGCTGACTCGCGAGCAGATGATCCGGAAGGGAAGGAGAATGGATGCGGAACTGAAGCTTCTTCGGGAAATTGCAGAGCGACAGCAGGAGTCAGTCAGTCAGTCGTGTCAGATTGGAACGGAAGACAACGAAGAACGCTTTTTGGATTGTCACGAAATGGGCAAAGGCACTCAAAGCACAGCAGTGGGAGGCGAGGGGCGAGGTGGGGAGAATGGGCGAGAGAGAATCTCTCCTCGTTGGTACCTTTGCTGCTTTCTTTTTTGCGCTTTTACCTTGGTGTCACTTGTCCTAAGTCACACCCTCTGCTTGTGCCTGTTGGCATGGCGAATAAAATCTCTTCGTGCTTCAGGTTGGTGACTTCCCCTTTCCCTTTCCCTCCGCGGCCTTTCCTTTGCAGGCAACTGTGCAACGCTGCCGCCTCCCTGGCCGCCCTCCTGGAGGAGCTCCACCGTGAGAGAGCGTTGAGAGAGGACCATCACGACGGGTTCGGTGTGGGGTCCCTGGAGACGGCTGCAGACGTCCTGGAGGGCAAAGAGGGGAGAGAGAAGAGGGAGAAGGAGAGAAGCGCCAAGGGAGGGCCGGGGGGAATTGCAGCGGCAGCCAAGCTTCATGTGGGGGAAGAAGAAAAGACACGTGAGTTCTTCGGGATTTGCGGTGCATGTCTGTGTTCTCCCGTTTCTTTTTTTCTTCCATCTTTGTTTTTATTTTTCTGTTTGTCATAGAATCAACTGGGTGAATTCGACTTGACGGTAGAAGATGGTGTCTTTAATTCTCTGACACAAACCATCGACAGACTCTTCTGTCCGCGCATCTTCCGTGCTTTAAAAATCAATTGTTTTATCGTTGCGTGTACGTCTGTCTGTCTCTGAGAATAAATGAATGAATGAACGAATGAATGAATGAATGAATGAATGAATGCAGGGCTGATGGTTTCCTCTCTTGTGGATTCTATCGAGGGCGGCATCGGGGAGATTGAAGAGATGATGTCGAAGGCTCTTGCAGTCAAGGAGGCGGAGGAAGATTTGGTCAGTCAGTCAGTCAGCAGGTGTATTTATTGGTGGTATGTCTCTCAGTCAGTCACTGAATCACGAACGAACACGTCAGTGGGGTAAAAGGACCATCCATGTCAGCGATGGGAGAAGACCGGTGGGTGGTATGGAGAAAGACCTTTAGAATATATTTGTTTGTTTCTGTCAGACAGGGTTATTGACTCAGTTCCTGTAGCATTCGAAATACATGTAACACTGACCGTGACTTTTGTTTACCCCCCCTTCCCTCTTTCCTTGTACTCGCAGGACCCCTCCTTCTACCCCTCGGACACGGAGGAGGAAGAGCAAGAGAGGGAGCAGCCGCAGAAGAAGGCAGACGCGAAGGAGGGAAGTGCAAAATCTGCCTCCCCCCCTTCGTCCTCAAAGAGTGTCTTGTTTGGGGACACAGATGGAGGCGTGCAGAAGGAGACGGGTACTTCAGGAGAGAAGGCAGAAGCAAATGCCGGATCTCCGAAAGTCACAACGAGCCTCTGGAAAGAGTTTGGGGAGGCCGGGGGAGAGAAGGGGACGAAAGTCGAGGCTGCCTCGAATCTCGAGGCGCCCGCTTCCTCTCAACACAAAGCCAAGGACCGTACCAGACCGGGGGGAGCAGGGAAGGAGACGGGGGGAACGCCATCAGGGTCGTCGCCCCGTGGGGTCCCGCGATGATGCCTGCCTGCGATTCATTTAGTCATTCAATGAGCAGCTTAAAATTTAGTGCAGTGGATTGCATGAAACTTTAAATTTGCAAGTGATGAAATTTGACTTTAATAATATAATTGGTGACAGTGCCACAAAGTCTAGTAGTCTACCAAAGTGACCGAACCGAATGTGCAGACACCACACCATAGCGAAAAATGCCTGTGAGCCAGGTTCTGGTCAGACTCCATCAGAGCAGAAACCTGCTAAGTACTGCTAGGAACCGACCGTCAACGTCATGTTCATTCTAGTGTTCATTCCATACAAAAAAGTTCTGATGTTTCTGAAACAACATTTTATTGTATACAAACAGTCAGCCATGGATTAGGATTTAGGTCCGGAGGATTGGCCTCCCGCCCCAATGTCGAATGCCCGACGTGCGGCTTCCAGAGAAAGCGCCGAAGCGCATCAGACCTGTCTGGCTGGCCTGCACAGGTCTGGCCTGTGCCAAGAACGGTTTATACGAGGTTCTTTCTGAGCTCGATCGATCAATTACGCAGACATAACATCTGACACATTCGTGAGAGCAATTCAATAGCTGGAAATCAAGTGATTTGATGGGGGGCAATCACACCAAACATTGATCCAGGGTAAAGCGAATGACAATCTTTTTCCTTTATAAGTTCTGAAACAAGGAGAGAGAGGTTGAGAGAAGAAAAAGAAATTGAGACCATATAAGAAGAGAAAAAGCTCACTTCTCTTTGTCTTTACACTTTTCAGCATAGCCAGGAACATTCCTTTTCCCGAGACGTACGGAGGGGAAGCAAAAACCCTCTCTCTTCTTATGGGTTGCTTCTTATCGTTCTGTCTAACTGAAGAAAGGTGAAGTGGCAAGCCGCCACAAGAGGAGTAAGATGAAGTTAGGTCTCTTCCTTTTGTTGCTTGCAAACAGAGAAGCAACAAAGGATGCTTGGAGTTGGAGAAAGAAAGACAAAATAGAAAAAGAAAGACGAAGAAGTAGAGACTAAAAGAGAAACATCCACTTCTCTTCTTTCTTTCACTTTTTTGATACAGTCAAGAACGTTCGTTCATTTTTCCCGAGACGTATTGAGGTGATAGGAGACCTCTCTCTTCTTGTTAGGTGTCTTCTTTTCATTCTGATCATCTCAAAAAAGTGAAGTCTTACAAAGAAAAAGTGGAATCTCAAGGGAAGAAAGAACAAGAACTGAAATATGACATGCTCCATGGGATGAGACATCAGGCAAACAGACCAACAAAAAAAGGATTTTGATACCCAAATGGTCACCGGCCGCTGCTTCAGAGGCTTCAGACAAGCACTCTTCCTCCCATCAGTCCGAGTTCAGACAATCAATCTCTTTATAGTAGTACAGGCTGTAGATGTATAGTCAGAGTCATGGTTCTAGTCATGTGAGGTTATTATAAAAAGAATTAGATTAGACATAACATATATTTTATCGTATACATTGTCTAGTAGATTTTTTTACACTGGAACTATAGTGTGTCACAATGAGAATTTCTAAAACCTTTTGTATCACAATGAATTGTGAAACAATAATTGTGATTTTAAGAACTTTTGACTGATTCAATTAAATCACACTTATGTGTGATAAAATTAGTTGTAGATCGCGGCTTGACACGCATCGAGGAGCGGCGTCATAGCCGCTGTACGGACTGCACGGGATGGAAAAATATTGTCACTGCACTGATCAGATGTCTCTCTCTTTCCCTCGCTTCCCGGTTTTAAAAGAATGATGTCCAGTAGAAGGGGTAGCAGCACATCAGCCCCTTCTAGAGGACGCTCGGCCGCAGCGGGGGGCTCTCAGGACTATTGGGTGCGCAGCAAAAAAAAAAGCACGAAAGCCGCGACGCAGAGGAAGGAGACGATTCTAAATGAATGAATGAATGAATGAATGAATGAATAAATGAATGAATGAATGAATGAATAAATGAATAAATTATGAATGACCAAGGCAGTGAATGAGTGAGGGAGTGAGTGAGTGAGTGAGTGAGTGAGGTGAGTGAGGTGAGTGGGGTGGGTAGGTGAGTGAGGTAAGTGAGTGAGTAAGTAAGCGAGTAAGTGCGTAAGGTAAGTGAAGGAAGTGAGTGAATGAGTGAGTGAGTGAGTGAATGAATGAGTGAATGAGGTGAGTCTGACCTTCAACGACTCTGAAAATTTCAAGCTAGTGGCTGCTAGTCACTTTGAAAGTCTAGGATCACTTCAAAGTTTGTCTAACAATTTCATCACACCTAACTTACTCAAACTATTTCATCACACCTATTGTGACACAATCATTTGTGTCACTAATACTAGTGTATGGAGTATTGTATTACAATTTTAATTATGTCACACTATAGTTTCAGTGTACATTTTTTAATTATCACTATCGGTTTATCGCTTTAAAACTAGCTTTAAAATATAACTTGAAGCTTAACCATTTTCTGACGGCTAAAAAACAATCTTATTATATTTTTTTTTTTCAAAACTGTGGATGAACCACCAGGCTAGCCACCAACAAAGCTCTAATTTAATTAATAGCTGCTCTATAGCCAACCAATCTAGCTATAGCCATTTAGTAGCACATGTTATGGAATGAAAGCATGTATCAAATAATATTATTATTATTGTCTTTAGTCTTCCCCAAAACGAAGCATTCCCACAGTGTCTCGAAAGCTCCGGCCTAGCAAAGCTCGCAAATTGCTAATCAATCAATCTAGAATAAGCACTTATTTACCAACAATTAAAATTCATCTATCTAGTACTCATTTCCCCCTCTCGTTTTGGAGGCTTAAATTAAAGCCTGAACCGCTGCCTGTCCATGCCTCTGGCTTCTTCCGACTTAATTAAAGTGACCGAGCGCCTAGCCGAGCGCATCTATAGACCCACAATTGTGAAAGCATGCAGTTTCACAGGAAAGAAAACAACACAATGCAGAATTGCAGGAATGCACAAAACGAAACACACTCAAACGCAAGCATCGAATGGAATAGGATGGAACAGAAAAGATGCGAAAAAAGGAAAGGAAAAGAAAAGGGAGGAGGAGACAAATGTTGGTTGTAACAGTCGCTACCCGAAGCACTTATCCGAAGAGGAAGACGGCCGACACAGTCCGTCTGCTGAGTGCGCATAGAAGTGAAGCATTTCAGGAAACATAAAACGAGGAAAGAGGAAAGGAAAGCAACAGAATGGATTGGGTGAACACTTTTCTCCTATACAATCTGTTTATTGATGTCCCCAGAGATTCGTCTACATGCTTCAATCGATCTCCTCCCTTCCCTTTCATTCCATTATGCCCCCTCCCCTTTCTTTCTGCCTTCAAAATCGGCACTGCTCATCTGTCCTTGCTGTCCGCTCTTCTTGCTGTATGCATGTCGGGAGGGAGGGGTTCCCCTGCAGATGATGCAGCTCCATTGCTTACTGTCCTTTGGTGCGAAGACCCTGCCTGCATGCATGCATGATCTAGCTCTGTCGCTGTTCAAATTTCCCTGCTGCCTTCAGCTGAGACATGAATATGCCTAGAGATGAGTTCATGAACGCTGACGTCACACGCTGCTCACTGTTGTTCCCACAAAAGAAAAGAGAAAGAAAAGGACGGCGCGGTGCACTTCAAACAAACTCATACAGACATAAATTGGAATAGGCACCGTCAAGTAGACTTTACCAAACGATTTAAAAAAAAGGAAAAGAGGGCAATGGACCATGAAAAAAACAGAGTGGCAGCGACCGAGAGAGAAGGGAAAGCCCAAAAGAGAGAAAGGGCCTAACAAGAGACCAAACAAGTTGCATGACATTGTCCGAAAGAGGCGATCGAATGAAGAAAACAAAATTCAATTCTTGAGCGACATGGACGCGCTCAAATCGGCAGACCTTCCTCAAGACGACTCATGCATCAGGAGTGCACACAAACACGTTCCACCCCTCTCATGTGCACAGCCTGATGCATGCAGACTGTGCTCATCGAAACTTCCCTCCTTCTTCGCACTCAAAGAAAAAGACCAAAGCCCCTCATCAATCTCAAGTACAGTGACCGAAAGAGAACCTCCCGTCCTTTGGGCAAAGCGTACGAAGGAACAAAATGACGGAGTTCTCGGCACACAGTCACAGAGAGAGAGAAAAGCGGATGAGAAGAGAGACGGAGGGTGTTGAAAGCCACAGGTGATTGATCGATCAAAAGGGGGAAGGAAGAGAGAAGACCAGCTTGCATTGCGTGCACTGGGAGCGCTGACTGCCGTGCCGACAAATGCCCTGCCCACCGCATTCCTTGCACTCATTTCGCCTCCTTCCATGCTCACAAATGCTCTTCCCTCCGCAATCCTTGCACCTGTGACGCTGGGTGCTGTGCCGACAAATGCCCTGCCCTCCGCAGCCTCTGCAATAGTAGCCCTCTCTGCCGTGCACGCAGATGCTTGCACCCCCGCACTCCTTGCACCTGTGACGCTGACGGCCGTGCTCACAAATGCTCTTTCCTCCACACTCTTTGCACTGAGAGCGAATGCGGCCATGCTCGCAGATGCCCTTCCCTCCGCACTCCTTGCACCCATTTCGCCTCCTGCCATGCTCGCAGATGCTCTTGCCTCCGCACTCCTTGCAAAAAGAGCGGATTCTTCCATACTCACAGATGCCCTTCCCTCCGCACTCCTTGCACCTGTAACACTGACGGCCGTGCTCACAAACGCTCTTTCCTCCACAATCTTTGCACTGAGAGCGAATGCGGCCATGCTCGCAGATGCTCTTGCCTCCGCATTCCTTGCACTCATTTCGCCTCCTTCCATGCTCACAAATGCCCTTCCCTCCGCAATGCTTGCACCTGTGACGCTGGGTGCCCCCCCAAATGCCCTGCCCTCCGCAGTCTCTGCAATGGTAGCGCTCTCTGCCGTGCACGCAGATGCCTGCACCCCCGCACTCCTTGTACCTGTGACGCTGAGGGCCTTTCTCACAAATGCTCTTTCCTCCACACTCTTTGCACTGAGAGCGAATGCGGCCATGCTCGCAGATGCCCTTCCCTCCGCACTCCTTGCACCCATTTCGCCTCCTGCCATGCTCGCAGATGCTCTTGCCTCCGCACTCCTTGCAAAAAGAGCGGATTCTTTCATGCTCACAGATGCCCTTCCCTCCGCACTCCTTGCACCTGTAACGCTGACGGCCGTGCTCACAAACGCTCTTTCCTCCGCACTCTTTGCACTGAGAGCGAATGCGGCCATGCTCGCAGATGCTCTTGCCTCCGCATTCCTTGCACTCATTTCGCCTCCTTCCATGCTCACAAATGCCCTTCCCTCCGCAATCCTTGCACCTGTGACGCTGGGTGCCGTGCCGACAAATGCCCTACCCTCCGCAGCCTCTGCAATAGTAGCCCTCTCTGCCGTGCACGCAGATGCTTGCACCCCCGCACTCCTTGCACCTGTGACGCTGACGGCCGTGCTCACAAATGCTCTTTCCTCCACACTCTTTGCACTGAGAGCGAATGTGGCCATGCTCGCAGATGCCCTTTCCTCCGCACTCCTTGCACTCATTTCGCCTCCTGCCGTGCAAGCACAGAATCTGCCCATGGTGGTTCCTCTTCACTTCTCCTCCCCCATCCCCCCCCTGCGAATTACTGCCGCCGATCGGACCCCCCCTCCCTACACAGGACTCAGAAGAGAGACGGGCGGAGTTCGAAACAGACACAGTCAACCGACGCAGCTTCTCTTCCCGCATCAGACATCCCTCCTTCCCCTTCCACACAACCCCCTCTCCGGCAACAGGAAAGCCAGGCAAGGCATCACACTCGTCAGCCTCAGCCTCAGAGAGGGCAGCCTCTGATCTGCGACGCTTCAAAGGAAGGGCAACGCCGTGTGTTTTGTGCCCCTCTCCTTGCTGGTGTTCAAGGAGAGGCAGGTGGGTGGAGGATAGAGGGAGGGAGGAGGGATCTTACTGTGAGGGTCGGTATCAGCAGGACCTTTGCAGACACTCACTGAATTGGAACCGACAGAATACACATCCTCCTCCTCCCCCTCCTCCCTCTCTGCTTTCGTATTCTGTCCCTCTTTCTCATTCAAATCAATGTTGCCCTCCTCCCTTCGACTGTTGATTCCCCTGTCACGATTTGGTCCTTCGAACTCGGCGGCTGACTGAGGATGGATGGCACATGGAGAGAGAGAGATGACTTGTGGTGGCCGTCAGCGGTTCTTGCCAACATTTCGGAGTCTGTTTGGTGCCTCCCCTCTGAGGAAGCCGCACACGCACTCTCTGACTGAGGGCAAGACAGACCACCACGCTCATTGACAGTCTGTCTCTGCGGGTGTTCGATCTGTCCGTTCGGGTGCAGAGGGATCAGTCCAAGCTGCACACTCTCAAGGTCCCCCCATTCCACCGAAATGCCAACCATCTCTCTCTTCTGCTGCTCTCCTTCTGCTTCTGCACCGACATGGATTGTGTTGCGCCCCCTTTCTCCGACTGAAAAGCGGTCAGCAGGAGGAAGCCCATCAACGAGACAAACAACGCGGAAGTCTCGACCCGTCAGCGGCTCTAGACACACAACATTGTCGGGATCTGGAACCTCAGCCCCAGCCCCACTGCTGCTGTTCGGAACTGCAACCAGTCGGAAGTTCAATTTCGACACTCCCACCTTTCCAACCTTTCTGTCTGTCTCCACTTCATTCTCGAAATCTCCAGAGACAGCCATCGGCAACTCTGGGAGATTCACTTCCACCTCACTCGACACCCACCACGGACGCCCACAAGGTGCAGGTGTCATACACACCGCACCACCCAACTCCCACCCACCCAGCTCAGGACATTCTCCCACCACGACAACGCGCTGATTCTCTCGCACCTCCGGGCAATGCGCAACAAAGGCGATCAACCCCTTCATGGTGCCAACGCAGATTTATATCGGTAGACGGCTTCAATTTCAATCGAGGAGAGAAGGAAGGGACGATCTCGAAGGACAAGCGTCCCGCTGGCTGTCAATGAATGCCTTTGATCGCGATGTTTATCTCGATCGATTGACGCCTGCACAGATTCGGAAATTCGGGAAGTGCCGAGAAGAAGAAGAAGACGAAGCACGAAAAAATTTAGACCGACAGACCCACAAAGGGTGAGACTTACAAAGCAGCAGACCGTTAGGACCAAAGAGCAAAATCACACATACGCCAAAGGGAGGAAGGAAAAAACCCACTCAGGCGACTCACCCGCGTGCACTGCCTCGACTTCAGTTCAAGTTGTCAGCCGATTGAACCGCGATTACCGCCTCTCGACCACAAGTCGCAGATGAATGGACTCACACAATGAAGGAGACCGATGCACTCAGGCGAGCCTGCCCTCTGGCAGATCGAGAAGTGATCCTCACACGGCTGGTTACCAGGGACTCACCACACAAAAGCAGCTGTGAAAGCAGTTCGATCTGCTTCAGTTAGAACTCATGTATTTAACGGTCCTTGGCATCATTTGAACGTCGAGCTTTTATGACATGCATGACCCTTTTCAGTGATGATTTCACCAGGGGGAAATTCACCTCAGGGGCTCAGATCGAGTCGATCGATCTGACAGTAGACTCAAATACATATCATCGAATGAGGTTCATTGCATGGCTTGCATCTCCCTGATTCTCCCTGCGAATCCCTGCGATATATATATATATATATCTATATAGTCCCGCGTAAAAAAGATGCCATTGCATCGGTCGTTTCGATCGCGGGCGACAGTTTCTGACACTGCAGAGACAACAATTCAAAAAAAAAAAACTCAACGTGTGGCTTTGCAATGATCGGCCTCAGAAGGATTGCTGCATGTGGAGCTCTCAGTTGATTCGGCGAAAGTCAGATCTGCAGTATACGCAAGATTCGTGGCAAGAACTCATGAAGACATTGAACAGCATCGGCATGAGACCAGCAACGACTTCTTCTAACTCTGACATGCTCTGTCTCTCTTTGATCAGTGCAAGTGCTCGATCCTTCTGCAGCTAATCAAGAGGCCCAGATCGAGCGGACTTTCCCCGCTTTCTCCTCTGACTGTCGGTAATCACTGTGTGAAAGTTACCGGAAAAGGTTTGGACCTCGAGACATCCCCACTCTTTCTCTTGTGTCAGACAATCAACGGTTTCGACTTTTGCGCGGGAAGTCAGAGGGGGGAAGCCGTTGAAAGCATCCAAGTGGCACAAGAGCCGCTACGCTCGCTCACCTTTGTTCTGGCGTGCCCACTTCTGGAGCTTTGGCGTTTGTCCCCCAGACAGAATCAAGTCAGTGCATCGGTGAAGTTGAAATGAATCTCGAGCGACGAAGACGTGTGAGTTTGTTGTGTCAGCTGCTCTACATTAATAGAAGCTCGTGCTTTCGGCCGGCGACTGTGACGCCTTTAGGCTCTGTGACCTCTGTTGATCTATCCGTGTGCGTGCAGAGATCTGTCAAGGGTTCGTGTTTCTCTTTCCCAACGCTGTTCATCACGATGGTGGAGGCGGAGACGGGTGTTGTGCTGTTTGCTTGTACGGAGGTGGAGCCTCGGGAGGGGCAGACGCTGGTGGTTGTTGGTTGCAGCTCTGAGATCGGAGGGTGGGACGTGAGTCGCAGTATCGCCCTCCATCGAGTGAAGAACCCTGCCTTCCCAGGCGTGTGGATGTCCTTTCCGATGAGTCACAGCGTGTGCTCTCAAGTACAGTTTTGGTTTGCCCTCGTTGATTCTCAAATAGATGGTTGTCATGGTTGTCAGACCTCTTCCGCCGTCGTTTCAGCCCTCTCAGCAGCATCTCCCACAGGCGATCGAAGTCAAGACTGTCGTGGGTGCGTGTGGGAGCCTTTGGGGTGTGGGCTGCGGGAGGTAGAGGTTGTTGATGGTGGGTTTGTACTGTTTGGTGGGGGTTGGGGAGAGGGGGGAACACAGGTGACTCCATTGACATGGGCGGACATGGTGCACGCACAACAGGAACTCGAACAGCACAGTCTCCCCTATGTCCCCTCAGAGTTGGATACTGAGAAGGAACAGGCGGAGGAGGGGGAGACGAAGGAGTGGGGAACCTTGGAAGGTTCGCCTGCGGAGATCGAGAGTGCCCCGCTTTTCGTTTCCGCACTGCCCCCTTGCCTGTCGTCTTCGTCTCCGACTTTTGCCTCTAATGATATAACTCAGTGTGTATAGTCTGAAGCTGATTTGTCCCGCCCCGCAGAGAGGGTTAGCGTATCGGGCCAGCAGGGTGGTGGTGGTGGCGTTCTGGTGGCGTCTTCTGACTCTGCTGCTGTTTCCAAGTGTCATTCCCCAACCTCTGTATCTGCAGTTGTGTTTCTCCAGAAGGGGCAAAGTGAGGTGAGGGGGGAGAGAAGAGGAGATGAGGGGTCTGATCAGTCTTTTCGATTTGCACCTGCAGCTGTGATGAATGGAGGTGGGGGGGAGGGGGCAGATGTATTCGGGGGGCAGATTGAAAAGGCTGTGAGTGGCGGAATGGGAGAGGGTGATCCTGTCTCTAATCCTAGTCAAAGGGTTAGGGAGAGTCAGTGTGTCTTCCAAGAGACGCCCACAGAGGGGGACGGGGTGAGTGCAGAGTGTGAGGGTCTGAAGCACCGATGTTTCTCTTCCCTTTCTGTTTCGATCTCTGCGCCTCAATCAGACAGAAGAGTGGGCGGACAGGCTTTCGTCTCAGAGAGAGTATCCTGTGTCTCTCCCTTTTTGCTTTCCCCTGAGCAGCAGTCCCCCCTTCAGAAGAGCTGTCTCATGTCACAAAGCGTTCCTCACCCCGTGCGCATACACGACACACACATCGCACTTCATCTTGACAGATTGGGTGGCGTGTCCGGAGAGAGAAGGCTGAGAAGAGGTACCGAGTATGTCGAGGATGTGTATTCAGACGGTTCCAATTCAGTGAGTGGCTGCAAAGGTCCCGCTGATACCGACCTTCACAGTAAGATCCCTCCCTCCCTCCCTCTATCCTTCACCCTCCTGCCTCTCCTTGAACACCAGCAAGGAGAGGGGCACAAAACACACGGCGTTGCCCTTCCTTTGAAGCGTCGCAGATCAGAGGCTGCCCTCTCTGAGGCTGAGGCTGACAAGTGTGATGCCTTGCCTGGCTTTCCTGTTGCCGGAGAGGGGGTTGTGTGGAAGGGGAAGGAGGGATGTCTGATGCGGGAAGAGAAGCTGCGTCGGTTGACTGTGTCTGTTTCGAACTCCGCCCGTCTATCTTCTGAGTCCTGTGTCGGGAGGGGAGGTCCGATCGGCGGCAGTAATTCGCAGGGGGGGGATGGGGGAGGAGAAGTGAAGAGGGACCGTTATGGGCACATTCTGTGTTTGCATTGGAGGAGGCGAAAAGAGTGCAAGGAGTGCGGAGGGAAGAGAGTTTGTGAGCACGGTCGCATTCGCTCTAGATGCAAGGAGTGTGGAGGAAAGAGCCTCTGTGAGCACGGCCGGCAGCCGTACTATTGCAGAGACTGCGGAGGGCAGGGCATTTGTCGGCACGGCACCCAGCGTTACAATTGCAAGGAGTGCGGAGGGAGGAGCATTTGTGAGCATGGAAGGAGGCGAAGTGAGTGCAAGGAGTGCGGAGGGAAGAGCATTTGTGAGCATGGAAGGAGGCGAAGTCAGTGCAAGGAGTGCGGAGGGAAGAGCATCTGTGAGCACGGCAGGCGGCGATGTCAGTGCAAGGAGTGCGGAGGGAAGAGCATCTGTGGGCATGGCAGAAGACGACGTCAGTGCAAGAATTGTGGAGGGAAGGACATTTGTGAGCACGGCCGGCAACGCTCCAGGTGCAAGGAGTGCGGGGGTGGAAGCATTTGTGAGCACGGCAGGCAACGCTCCAGGTGTAAGGAGTGCGGAGGCAAGAGCATCTGTGAGCACGGCCGGCAACGCTCCAGGTGCATTGCCAAGGATTGTGGAGGGAAGGACATTTGTGAGCACGGCCGGCAGCGTCATAGGTGCAAGGAGTGCGGGGGTGCAGGCATCTGTATGCACGGTAGAGATCGCTACTATTGCAAGGACTGTGGAGGTAGGGGCAGCTGTGTTCTCCGGAATGACCGCCGAGGCTGTCATGAGTGCAAGCTTGTCTCTTCTCTGCCTCATTGATTCCTTTGCTTAGTCCTTTGCCATCATTCGTGCGGTCTCTTTTTTTCCTGCATCTGTCCAGACCTGCCTTCCTTTTGATCTCTCTCTCTCTCTCTCTCCCTTTCTTTCTATCTGGCTCTTTCTCTCTCGCTCTTTTCAAATGCAGATCGGATCGATGAATCATTTATGCCATGCATATGGGGATCGATCGGGGCTTCCCTTCCTCCTCACGCTCTGCTTGTCGACACTCTCTTTCTCTCTCAAAAGCAATGAATCAATCGATACCTCTTCTCTTTCGCCTCTTTTGATCGATTGATTTCCCTTCGTCTCTCTCTCTCTCTCTCTCTCTCTCTCTCTCACACACACACACACACACACATACACATACACATACACGCAAACACACGCACTCATGCGCACACACACACACATACACACACACACACACACACACACACAAAACCAATGATCCATCGATGCCGACACGCCCCTCCAAGCCTGGGTCCTCTGAGGGGATCGAGGCAAGGGGCTCGTGCAGAGAGGACGGGAGGGGAGGGGGATGCCGAAAGAGACGCTCTGCTCTGGACGTCTTGGTTGTCTGCATGTCGCACTCGAATTTTTGGCTCCCTCCGTCATCTTTCATTCTGTTCATTCTATTCTGTGCATCCATGAATTGCATACATAGATCTGTAGACCAGGCATGCATGCGGGAGATTCTTGTTCCTTCTTTTCTCTCCTGATTGTGTGCACGCATTTTCATATCTACCCAAAACGCTCTTTGTGATGGCAACGGTGCGACAGCCGGTGGTTCCGTCATGCAGATAGACATCGAACGATAGAGGAAAAGTCTGAGACAGCATTTCACGTGGGGCTTCCTGCATCGGAACGCCCTCCCCCCCTCTCTATCAGTTGGTGGTGCGTGGGTGGATGGATGATTATTAGGCGAGGTCTGTTTGGGGATCGAGTCGACCGATGTGATGCATTGTGAGCTTTTCTTGCCGTGTTCCTTTCGATGTGTACGTACTATATCGAAACTTAGATCGATATGTACTGTGCGGGTCGATCCACCTGTTAGTCGATCAATGTTTTAATATTATACTAGCTAGATATGATAGCAAGTTTACGTATAGCCTGTTAATTGGGGCCTGGGTAGGCCAGGCTGAGGCTGGGTTGAAGCATGATCTTCTGTAATCTTCTGTGCACTTCTTTTGATACGCTAGCTGTCACGGTCCCTTTAATCATCATCGATTCATCAAAAAAACTTTCTATACCAGTTATGTACCAGTTATCCCTACACTGGAACTATAGTGTGTCACAATAAAAATTTCTAGAACCTTTTGTGTCACAATGATTTGTGACACAATAATTGTGATTTTAAGAAGTTTTGACTAATTCAATTAAATCACACTTATGTGTGAAAAAAATAGTCAGAGATTGCATGTTTATGATGTTTGGCGCGGCTTAACCCACGTCGTGGGGTACGTTGTTCATGAGTGAGTGGGTAAGTGAGGGAGTAAGAGTGAGTTAGTGAGTGAGTGAGTAAGTAAGATGAGTAGGTCAGTCAGTGAGTGAGTGAGTGAGTGAGCGAGTAAGTGAATGAGTGCATGAATGAGTGAGTGAGTGAGTAAGATGAGTGAATGAGTGAGTGAGTGAGTGAGTGAGTGAGTGTGACTGAGTGAGTGAGTGACTGAGTGTATGACTGAGTGAGTGACTGAATGTATGACTGAGTGAGTGACTGAGTGTATGAGTATGTAAGTGAGTAAGTGAGTGAGTGAGTGAGTGAGTCAGTGAATGAGTGAGTGAGTGAGTAAGTGAGTGAGTGAGTGAGTAAGTGAGTTCGTGAGTTAGTGAGTGAGTCTAGGCTTGGATTCAATATATATATATATATATATATATATATATACATATATATATCTTTAGGGTTCCCCTAATATAATAATATAAATATAATATAATATGATATAACATCTACATAAATCTCTGACTCATCTCCGGCCTTCAACCCAATTTTCATCCTCTCATATTATATAAAGTTTATATTATATTATATTATATTACATTACATTATATTAGCGTTCTGTCTGAAATCTAGTCTGAAATATAATATATATTGAATCCGAGCCTAGGAGTGAGTGAGTGAGTGAGTGATTGAGTGCATGAGTGAGTGAATGAATCAGGTGAGTGAGTGAGTAAGGTGAGTGCCGGTGAGTGCCAGGGTGAGTGAATGTAGAAGAATACTGCGGCAGTCTGAACTTCAATGACTGTAAAGACTTTTAGTCACTTTGAAAGTCTAGGATCACTTGAATTCAATCAAGTTTTTATCTGATAATTTCATCACATGCAAGTTATTCTAACTATTTCATCATGCTTATTATGACACAATTAGTGACCATGTTTGATTTGATTATATTTGATTTGATTTGATTTGATTTGATTTGATTTGATTTGAGCTTCAACCTCAAATACTTGATATTTGAGATAAGATTTGAGGTTAACCTCTTAGGGTCCTCACTGAGTCACTGACTTACTGTCACTCTGATCACTTTTCTCATGACAATAGTTATTAGAAAAATTTAAAAAAATATATATAAAATTATAATTTATCAGTTCCATAAAAAAAATATGCCTGTGTGGCAGTGTATATACACTAGTCACTGAGACTCACTCTAGTACTAATAGAGATTAAGAACGTAAAATTGATAGATTTGAAACTGCATATAACTTTTTGTTGATACAATAAAGTTAGAGCACGTACTAAAATTGAGGTGACAATCACTCAGCTTTATGGCCCTTCCTTTTCCTCTTCTTCATAATCACTTTCTTCAATGTGAATTGAATTGATCGGTGGTGGGAGCTGCTGAGAGCTTTTTCTCTGGCTTTTCGGCTTTCCAGGAGTGGGTGCTCCTGGGCTTTTATTCGGTTGCGGAGAGATGACAACGGGGTGAGACGGAGAACCATGCACACGTTTGCTATTGCTGTTGGTGTTAGAACCGTCCTGTTTCTGGGCAGCTAAGCATCCACAGTTGGTAAGTTCGGCTACCCTCTGTGCCGTGCCAGGGCTGACAACAAGCCCCTTGTGTTGGAGGTGAATATAGAGAGGTCGGTAGCCTTCCTCACCCAGAGTGATGACTTTCTCAGGAGGGGGAAGTTTCCCCCCAGCCTTCTCAGCATTTGCGTCTACGGCCGCCTCCTTTAGTTTCAAATTGGTCCTCCCGCCGGGCTCTGCAGGAGCGGCCCCCCCTCCAGCACTGTCAGCAGCCCCCCCGTTGCCTTTTCCCTTGCCGTTCTGGAACTGCTCCACACCAACAGGGAATGTGGTCGCAGCCTTTCGATGCTCGGGGTCAGGGGCATGCTACAATCTCTCGTGGTTCACATCCAAAATATCCCAGTCATACAGCATGTCTCCGGTGGCGATTCAGGACCTTTCGAACCATCTCTCTAATCTGCTCAGCCCTATGGTAGATGGTCGTCTCGGGATCTAAAAAGGAGGCTGAATCCATCTCAAAGTTCTCTGTCAGCCAATGGATTGTGATCGCCAGGAACCCTGACTTTCCTGAATGTGACCACATGTCGAGGGTGATCGACACTCATCAGGTCGCTGCTTTTCTCAACCTGTCTTTGATTGACAGAATAATCTCGTTCTTCAGTGTTGGGAGCAGAAGTCTCTGCACCTTCCCCACAGACGGGAGATCATAGCGGGGGCCCAGTACCTTGACCAGCTTTCGCAATGCCTCGTTTTCTGTGAGATAAGGCCAGCCAGCACTGGCTAGAAAGTCAGTGGTCAGCATATTGCCTAGCATATCGCACTTGATTCTCTTCTCATGCGTCTCTGCATATGGTGCGACCACGGCTTCTGCTTCATCTTTGGTGGGGAAAAACGTTCGCACGTCAGGCTGCTTCGTCCCCCCCGCCCCCTCCGACCGCTTTTCCTGTCTTTCTTGGAGCAGCTGCACATGTTTGTCAGACGTGATCGTCAAGCCATGCTGATTGATGAGGTGGGTTTGAAAAGAACTAGTTGCCGCTGCTGCATACCCATAGTCATAAATAGTTTCTCCTTCCCCCTCGGCTCCTTGCATTTTCATCTGACACTGAATCACATTTGCCCCCTTTTGCACGGACCATATTTTTTTTGCGTACCCGGCTCTAAAAACAAATGCCTCCTTCTTCCTGTTTGACCCTGTTGGATTGTGTGACATGTCTTTACGGGGTGTAAAATGTTTGCAGACGCTCAAAAAGGGGGCCGTAAAAGATGTTCCAGCACCAGAAAAGTCAACACAGCTGTTCGAGAAAACGTTTAGCTGATCGGTTTACCTTTGCATAAAGTAAAAGAGGGTGAAACATCAATTTCAGTGCAGCTCAAAACGTTTTTTTTTTGAGAGCAAACCATCAAGATTTAGGTTTTTTCATTTGAATCAGCATGTGTGACGGATCAGTACTTGCAAAAGTTTTTTTGGGACCTTCATATTTGAGGTTGAAAGTCATATTGATCAAATATTTGATCGTATTTGATAGGGTCTTTAAACACTAGGTCCTCCCTGACTGGATATTTGATTTGAGCTTAAGCCTTACCTCAAATCAAATCAAATCAAATCAAACATGGTCACTAGACACAATTATTTATGTCACTGATACTAGTGTATAGGGTATTGTATCATAATTTAAATTGTGTTACATTATAGTTTCAGTGTAGTTATCCCACTTTCAACGGCCTTTTCTAGGGCCTTTTATAATTATATTCTTGCTTTGACCACCATGACGTTTGACCTAGCGTTTGATGAATGATCGAGTTGATCAGATTCACTGTCGGAATAACCTAGGGAATAACATAGCAAGAAGGCAGCTGAAGGCCACAGTACGGTGCCGCAGTGCAAATCAATCGATCAATTTAATACTAAATATAACCGAAACATCAGGTTTTAAATACTGTTAGTACTTGCACCTCTCTAATAGTCCACTCATAGTAGTATAAGACACTTACAAGAAGTGAAAAGCTATATCAATCTACTAGCTAGCCAGCTTTTAGGCCAGCTTATAATTGTTTGCAGCTACATCTATAGGTCAGCGACTGTTACAATAGTTAGAATGGGGCACTATAAAAAAAATTAAAACCGACCGTATGGGTTGGACCCCCCCCCCCCCTTCTAACACTTAAGCATTCAGGTCGGACCCCTTCCCCCTCTCTCTAAAGTCCTGACCTCTAGAGTCAAAAATTATATTGAATGACCAGTAAACCTAAGTCAGAAACTCTATCAATTATTTAATTCAAGAGAAAAAAATCTTTTCATTGACCTAGCCTAGGACCTAGCATTAATTGTCTATAAGCTAAAACTCATGTACTTTTTTGAATTATTGTATCAAAGGGGCAGTGCACTACAGGTTTTTGCGAGGCCCCCCCTAGGGCCACCCTGGCAGCAGTAAAGTACATTAGCAAAGTGCAACTCGGATGTTATATAAAAACGTGCATTGAAATCTAAGTTAATTTAGATAATTTCTTGGATCTGCTTTAGGACTGGTAGATCGATTCTCTCATACACAAGACAATGGGAAGAGTAATTTGTGATTTCCGACTGTGGGCCTCCAAAGAGCCCAGACATACACACACACACACATACACACACACACACACACACACACACACACATACACACATACACACACACATATACACACACACACACACACACACATACACACACACACACACACACACACACACACACACACACACACACACACACACACACACACACACATACACATACACACACACACACACACACACATACACACACACACAGAGAGCAAACGGAGTGAAGAGAAAACGTCGAAGGTCTGTGCTGCAGCAGTCTGTATGCTTATTTGTATATGTGTGCATCTCTATAAAAATCAACCAATCAGCAAAACGGCAAGCCAAGACTTCAACACTGCAACAAGTGGGTATTGTGCACTCATAGTGAGACACTCTTTAGCTTTCTAGACTTTGGGGAAGCCCTCTCCTTCTTCGAAAGATCGGGCACATGCGCCAAACTGATCGATTATCCTGGGGAGGGCAAATCCGCTTCCAGAAAAAACAAGCAGCACTGCTTCAAAAAGTTGCGGTGTTAGCGGTTCCGTCTGCACCAGTGAAGGCATAGAGAAGACAAAGACAGATACGTTGGTATACAAACATATCATGAAAGAAACATATAGACGGTTCTCTTGTATGCTTTATGATGGAGATGGTGTGGAGGCCAAAACGTTGCTGGAAAGTCAATGTCGAAAAACGAGCAGCGAGCTGCCAGGCGGCAAGCTTCTGTAAAAGATGAGGTCTTCAGAAGTGTGTCCCTTGA
>JAHBMJ010000725.1:26875-38426 GCA_018398765.1 Chromera velia | reverse complement strand
CCCCCCCCCCCCCCCTTTCTCTCTCTCTCCCTCTCTCTCTCTCACGCACACGCACACACACACACACACACACACACACACAGAAAGAGAGAGAGAAACAGAGAGAGAGAGAGAGAGAGAGAGAGAGGGAGGGAGGGAGGGAAACAGAGAGAGAGAGAGGGAGAAAGGACCTTCCCGGTATTGTCCCCCAAACAGCCAATGATCAAACAGAGTATCGCTGAACTCACTGGGACACTTGTTGCTGCTCGTTCTAATTTCGCAGACTCGGCATTGCGGGTCAATTGGCACGTACAGGCGCGCAGACGATACAGGAAGTAGGGTGTCTGACTCAACTCTCTCTGGCCTCAGCCTCAAGCTCATCTGCTCCCTCTGCGTCTGACGCCGTGAAACTTGCGGGCCTTCCCCTCCGTCTCCTCCTTCAGTCTGCGGGTGAAGAAGGGGAGAGGGAGAAGAACCAGGCGAGCAAGGAGAGGAAGGGAAAAGGAGGGGAGGGCAAAGTGAAAGGGCTGTTGCCGGAGGTGAAAGAAGTGGGTGAAGGCGGGAGAGTGGACAGAGAGGCGCAGGAACTGAAGGGGGGACCCTTCGGGGAGGAAATTGTTCGGAGGGAGTCTGAAGCCCTGGCAGCTCTATCCGTGAGTGTGTCTCTCTGTTGGGGTTCATTTCTTTCGTTTGCGTTTAGTTGGTGAAGATGCCTTTTTTTTTGGAAATCACGTCTTCTTGTCGACATTTGGCTGTCTGGTCGGAAAAGAAAGGCCAAAGGCCTGAAGGCTTCTCTCTTTCTAATTGAATTCGTCTCTCTCTGTTGCATTGGGGCTGGATTACTTTCCCACCTCCTGCCTGCCACTGGAAGTTTATTCTCCTTCAATCTGTTCCCCACGAAGTCCATCCCTTCATCGACACTTGTCAAGCAGTTTCTTGGTGATTTGGGAGATTCGTCTTTGTCGTCGCTCCTTCCTTCCTCTTGTGTTCAGCTTTTCCCCGGCAACTTCCTCTCTGCGCTGTGATTCTTCTGCGCTGCCCCAGCATTCCCTGATTCCTCTCTGCCTCTGCATCACTCTTGCAGATGTCCGCCCTGAGTGGTCCGGAAGTTCTTGAAGTGCTCGAGAAAAGAGCCGACTTCCATCTTAGAGTTCCCGCTCCTGCTCGAGATTGACTGAAGTCAGAGCTCCTCAGCTAAGCTATCTAGCGTTTGACGGCAACGCACGAGGCAGTTTTGTCCAGAGTTTCGTTTCTATAACACCGTTTAATTCAAATGATCCTGGATGCTCTCTTTCAAACTCCTAGTCAAACTCTGCCACCTCAGGTGCAATTAGCCTCATTTGTGCAATTAATTTACTTTTAAACTTGACTTAACTTGAAATTTAAAATTGTGGGACCAAGTTTAGGTTCTATCTAGGGTTCTATAGTTTTAATTTAATACGTTTCTTGCCCTGAAGCTCTAGTAGCCTGAAGCTAGCCTTACCGCAGTACCAGTGAGGCCTATTTATTTATGTTATAGATTCTATCATGATTTAACAACCCATAAATTATTATGTTCATAAGTGATTTAGTGGTATCCTCGAGAATTCCCTTGAGCACTGTCACCGTTTTGTCTTGTAGAGGTCGCCCCCGCAAACGGTAGGGGGGTGTGCCCCATCGCTGAGGCTCATACCACACCCCATGGCCCGCCTGGAAGCCCGTCTGGAATCTCTTCCAGGCCGTTTTCAATCAACTTCTTTGTTGCACACACGCAGCCTAAGCCTTTGTATGTGACGTACTTTACACATTATACGCTTCTTTTTTAACCAGAAAACTGAGAAAAGGCACGATCATCGATTTATTATCACTTGCATAACAAGATCAAGATCAAAAACCCTTTTATAGTTGCTTTCTTGCTGACTTAGGATGAAATAATACTAGTAGGAACGAAATTAACGCTAAGATTAAGGTTTAAAATTTCAATTGGTACGGTTACTTATGACTTTACTGCTACTAGCTTCACAAAGGCAGAGGCTAGCACGTAACTACTTAGATATAACTGCTACACTAGTAACTATTAATACATTGATTACATAAAACTAATATCTTTTCAATCTGAGTCTGAGTCTGTAATAATCACTGTAATTTAAGTATTCAAAATGGTCTCAATTAATTAGTCAATTAAAAAAATTAAAATATACTGTTGTTTTATACATTATGAAACAAAAATGATATGGCTCATATTGATCCCTTCTTAATTATGTGCCTTCAGTAAAATGGACTGCCTAGTGGATTGAACAAACCTCACTCATGGGATGCGGATTATATGCATGGACCCACGGCCGGCGTGCGGTCGATCCCGCGACCTATATGCCATGAATAGCCATGAAGCTGATGGGGTATCGCAAATCGCGATATCAGTCTGACCCTAGGTCTGACCCGTAGTCTGACCCTAGGTCTGACTCATACATAAGATAATGATAATGATAATCAAATTATTCGAAATAATTATTTGGTGAAATATGATGAAATATCTCGAAATATCATAAATATCCTCAAATATCTTCAAATATCCTGATATTTAGATATTTCGTAATCAAATATCTTGGATATACGGATATTTCATTTTGTCATTCTTCATAGATGTTAAGGCTTGGTTGTCCGTTCAGACACGCCGCTTGTCTTTGACAAAATCTCTCCAGTGTCCTCCCAATGCTTCTGGCCCTTGACGTTCTGCAAGAAAGTTTTCAACGCCAGCTCTGGCTTCAAAACTGCACACGCTGCTGCTTGCCGAAGCAGCTGAGTCCCTTTCTCCCACTCCTGTGCGTTGACCAGAGCAGTCCTGACTGCCGAATAAACGGAACTGCTCGGCAACATTCCATCTTTCAGAGACTCCCTGAACAAGAGCAAAACAGTCTGCCACTGACTGGCGCCCTTTGCTTTGGCTAAAGTCCAGAGCAAAGCGGCGCAAGTTGGGGAATCGACGGCAATTCCCTTATCCATCATCTCTTCAAAAAGTTTCAGGACTTCTCCGGGCTGTGCCCCTCCTTTTGCACGGCCAAAAACCGTGAAAAGTGAACAGTACGTGTACTTATTCGGTTTGATCCCCCCCTCCTTCATTTCACGAAACAAAGTTAGAGCAACCTCCCACTTGCTTCCCCCCTTTGCGTTTGCGAGACACGTAAACAACGCTGTGAAAGTCACAACTGTGGGTCTCAATCCCCCACGCTTCATCTCCTCAAATAACTCCAACGCTCTCTCCCACTGACTTCCCCCGGGCACTTTTGCAAGGACGCAAATCAAATTTGTGTACATTTTCTCATTCACGCTCACCCCCTGTGACTTCAACTCCTGGTGAATCGACAGAGCCTCCCTCCATCGGAGCGCACCAATGGGAGAGGACAAGACATTCATCAACCCAATGTATGTCTGAGCATTTGGCGAAATACCCCCAAGCTTCATCTGCTCATACAATTTCAGAGCACGACTCACCTTCCACCCCCCCTCCAAGCCCGCAACCCTACCAAGCGCCTCTACCATAGCGTTGTAGGAACTTGTGCTGGGGGTGATGCCCTCAACTTGCATCTCGTCAAAGAGTCTCGCAGCCTCCTTCCATTTACTCCCCCCCGGTGCCCTTGCGAGACAGGTCAACAAAGAACCGTAAACCGATGTCGTCGGCTGGATACCACTCGCTCGCATCTCTTCAAAAATCTTCAAAGCACATTCCCACTGCCCACCCCCCGAGGCTTTTGCGAGGGACCAAAATAGATAATGGTAAGTCAGAGGTTCTGGCTGGAACCCACGGGCTTTCAGGTCTTCGTACAATGACAACGCTCCCCTCCAGTCACTTCCCTGCCGCCTGCGTGTATAGGTCTTTTGAATCAGATACGTGAACCCTTGCACCTGCTCAGGGGGATTTCCCCCTCTGTAATACCAGTGGACAGAAGGCGGCTCGATGGGTGCATCCGATTTCGAAAATCTGTACAAAGAATCTCCTTTCAAACTCTCTTTCACAAAGTTTTCCAATGCCTCCCCCGCTTCCTTTGCATCCCATGCTCTATCAATCAAATACGTGAGGGCCCCCGCCCTCTCTCCCTCATTCCCTTGGCTCATCAACTTCAAAAGCCGCTTCTCATCCGCAACCAGCAACCCCCGCGCACTTTCTTTCTGCCTTCCACTTCCCCTCTCCGTCTTCATCTTCATAAGGTCAAAATTTGCGGACGGACCATGACCTCTATCCCGATAACCTAATCCTTCTTTTCCTTTCCCCCCCTGACCCTTCTCCTCCGTACACTCCTCCAACTCCTGCAGAGCATGCAAGACAGGCGACTGCGAGTCCTCCCGAAACTCAAGTTCCTCTCCTTCTCCCCAGATTCCCCCCGGGGGGTGCGAGGAAGAAAAAGAAGAGTGCTGTCCCAATATCTCCTCTGCCTCCCCTCCCACGCCCCCTACCCCCCTCCGTCTCTCTCTTGCTTTGATAGACGCTACAAGCTCCGACTGGGGAAACCACCGCTCCAAAGCTTGCAACAATGCTTGTCTTCCCGGCCCGTTTCTTGATTTATAAATCGCAGTCTGCATCGCTTTCCCAAACCCAACAACCAACAACCCTTCCTTATCCTCTCCCCGACTGTTCCGGTCGAGCGTTTCTTTCTCTGCCTTCATCTCGTCAAGCAAACGGAGGACATCCTCCCACCTGGTGCCCCCGGCCGCATGCGCACACACCTGCACCATTCGGGTATACGTTGAGTAACATGGAGTTAAGCCAGAGGCTTTCGCTTCCTCAAACTCTTCCCAGGCCTCTTTCCATCGACTCCCCCCCTTTGCCTTTGACAGAGCACCTAGCAACACGTTCACGCTGATGACGTCAGGACGTGTGTGTGGCAGCCCCCGCAGCTCCGTCTGCATCTTTCTGTACACGGATAGAGCTTCCTTCCACAAGCTCCCCCCATACGCACGTTCGCAAACCATCAAAATAGCTCGCAGAATGTACGTCATCTTTCTTAGAGATGGCCGCTTCCTGTTCTGCGACTGCATAAACTCTTCAAAAACCTCCAGTGCCTCCAACCAAGCCGATCCCGTATCCCCCTTACACAACAAAACCAACAGGACCAAATACGCGGGGGCATCAGGAGGGACATCGGGATGCTCAGACGCTTCGCGGAATAACTGAAGGTACAGGTCAGTGTGATGGCTCAGCTGAAGGCCGGCACTGCGGAAAGTCTTCAGAAGGGCGACCAAGACATAAGCATTTGGGGTAATGCCGTGTCGGATCATGTCTTCGCGCAGCACTAGGGCTGTCTCCCAGTGTACTCTATCAGCAGCCAGCCGACACGCGTCGACTAGAGCAGTGTAGGTAAACTCGTCCAAGGGCAATTCCCGCGCTTTCATGTCTTCAAGAAGACGGAGCGCATCCTCCAGCCGGCTGCCCCCCGGTGCCTTTGCGAGGGCCTCAAGCAGCGCATTGAAGTGCCGCACTTTTGGCCGCATGCCTACGGAGCGCATGAGGTTAAGAAGCATCTGGGCCTCTTTCCATAAATCCGGGCACACACCCACACTCGAAAGTTGACATAGTGCAATAAGCAGCGACGCACACCTGTTCAGAGGCCACCAGCTCTGTTGCCCTGAGGACAACAGCGGGTTTGTGCCATCAGCAGAACCTCTCTTCACCCCTGGGGTCTCAGAAAAAGAGAGAGAAGAACGGAAAGCCTCGACTCCTTCTCTCCCAATCTTTCCGGCTGTTTCACGCAACTCTCTCCCCCCTCCCTCCAATTGATGCGCTCGTCGAAAAGTAGACAACAACAACGCGTAAGACTGGCCCGAAGGCCTCCACCCGTTTTCCTTTGCCTCTTCAAAAAGCTTCAAGGCCAACCTCCACTGACTTCCAGGGCCGGACAGAAGAGCGTTGACGACTGAAGGCGAAAAGGGTTTTTTCTTCCCCTCCAACACCCCACCCGCCGAAGGATCAAATGCCTTCCTTCGCATCTCCTCAAAAACTTCCCACGCCAACTCCCACTGCTGTCCCTTTGCTAGAATAAGGATCAGCGCTTCATAAGCCTTCAAGGACGCCCTCGTACCCTCTTCCCTCCGCACTCCCTCTAACTTCCAAAATACTTCCAAGGCGACCTCCCACAACCCCTGTTCTCTTTCTCCCTCCCCAATCACTCCTGCTCCGGCAGCAAAAGCATCAAGCAAGCTCTCATAAACAGAGGTAGTGGGCTTGACGCCTTTGTGTCCCATTGTGTCGACTAACTGTACTGCGGCCTCCCACTTTCCAGCATTGCCCAGAATTCGTAACGCTTTTGAGTAACACACAGGATCAACCGGCAACCCGTCCTTTTCCATTTCCTCTAACAAGACGAGCGCCTGTCGCCACGCATACCAACCCACCCCCTCTGAAAAAATGCGCCGATACTTTTGCAGTCTTTCACCCCCCCCAGAGGGTTGCGTAGCCCCCTCCTCTTCATTCCCACCATCTGCACCCCCCCCCCCCCCAGAGAGACCATCACTGCCAGGAGGAGCCACCCATCGATCCCGCCCCCCCCTTTCCTCTTCGAAGTCTAAGACTGTCACGATCTCTCTTTCTCTTTCTCTCCGTATGTCATACCCTAGGCTCTCTGCCAGCTTCAAAATTCGGCTCAGAGCGGCCGCTCGGGAGACCGAGGACCCCCCCCCGGACCTGCTGGAGTCGTTGCTCTTGGTCTTGTTATTGGAAAATTCAGCAGCAGGAGACAGAGACGAAGACGAGGAGGGAGACGAACAATCCAAAGCGGACACCAATTCATAGAAAATCCACCTTGTTGGCTCGATTCCATTCTGTCTCATCTCTTCAAACAGTTCGATGACTTTCTCCCACTCACTCCTGCTGGGAGCTCTTGATGCCGCTCTAATGAGCCCCTTGTACCCCGCGGGGGTCGGAATGAGCCCTAATCCTTTCATCTCCCCATATAACTCCAACGTTTTCTCCCACTGACTGAACCTACCTGCCCTCGACAGACACTGGAAAAGTAAACTGAATGTATTCTCAGTCGGTTGAATTCCGGACGCTCTCATCTCATCAAAAACCTGCAGCGCTTTCTCCCACTCACTCTCTCCGGGCGCATGTGCGAGAACGGCCAGCAAGTTGCTGTACACACTGGCAGTCATTTTCAGTCCGTTTTCCTCCATTTCACCTTGATAAGCAAACGCTTCGCGCCATCTACTTCCCCCCGCTGCGTATCGAAACACGCGCATGAAGGCGCTTTGACTCGCCCTGTCTGCAAGACGCACCTTTGCTTTCATCTCCTCGTACACAGACGCTGCTTCTTGCCAACGCGCCCCGCCCTCTACCTTCTCCAGAGCATTGCAAAGGAGCCTGAAGGTCGCTGCGTTGGGCTCTACCCCCTGCTGCTGCATTTCCCGGTAAACATCGAGGGCCCTCCACCAGTGGGACGCCCTGGCTTCACTAGCAAGAACAGCAATCAACGAGTTGTAAGTAACGAGGTCTGGTTTCACCCCCCCCTTCTTCATCTCCTCAAAAATCCCAAGGGCTACCCTCCATCTGTCACCGCCCTTCAATCTGGACAGAAGAGCAATCACTGCACTGTACACATACACGTCCGGACGCAGACCTCGCCCTTTCATCTCTTCAAACACGCGCAGCACTTCCCGCTTCCCCCACTGGATACCCGCTTCCGCTGCAATTCTCATGGCAAAAAAGACAGAGAAATAAGACCGCAAGGTGGGTAAAATTCCCTGCCGCTCCGTCTCCATAAATAGCGCTAAAGCCTCCTTCCACAAACCATTATCTACGGCAGTCTTTTGCAAGATCCGTGCACACTTCTGTGCCAAAACCAAATCGCTGCTTTCCCGCTCTTTCAGTCGCGCTACTGTTCTCACAGCACGTCTCTTTTCCTCTTTCCCTACTAGACCCCAGGGTGTCTGTTGGAAGTGAACGGGAAGGGAGGGGACAGAAAGAGAAGTATGACAGTCCGGGGAATCTTCCTCCGCCTGTGCAGACTGTCCCCGCCCATGCAGGATCTCAGCAGACTCAGCAGACACACCCTCACGGGCCGACAAGTCCCCAACCACAGCACTGGGGTCGTTTCTTCTCCTTGCACCCCCCCGCGTCTCGCCGGAATGCAGACTCATCGCCCGATAGTCAACGTCCTTCCTCTCGTCCCTGCAGACAGAGCACGAGGAGAGAGCGACAGAGGCACAGTATGGCACACAGACAGGAGGTCCCTTCCTTGTCGGCATGCAGAGGTCAGCCGACGATTGATGAGTGAGAGATCACAGCACATGAACGGAGGGGATGGGTGGGGTTGGACGGCTGCTCTAAAGCGATCGGGGAGGGAAAACGCATCACCGCTTTCAAGCTTGCTTGACTCACTGACTGACTGACGCACCTGTGTGGGACTTCTGCCTCCTCAGTCAGAAGAAACGCTGGTGGGGTCTTCACGTCCACCTCCTGAGCCCCGACTGAGGAAAATAGGGGAGGCATCTTGGTACAAGAACGCCCTCGACTCTCCACCAGACTGTGGAGCTGGTGCGGAGACGGAGACGCAGAGTTTGTGCGTCGACGAGAGAAGGAGATGGAAGGGGCAGACCACGCAAGGGATGTGAGACGAGACCACCGCGTTGGTCCCACTGCTGCTGAGACACCCTCTGTACATTCACAAAAGAGGAAAACACATGCAAGAGCAAACGGAAGAGGCCGAAGGACTCCGCCTTCCTTCTTCCCCCCCATGACCGAATCAAGATCTGCCCCGTCTCAAATGGTCGACCGTATGGTCCTGACGGGAAGGAACAGTTGGCCCCTCCATGAAGCCACAGTCAAAAGGATGCAAAGTACTGGAAGCTCCCCGGAAGCACAGAAGACCCCAACTTAAGGGCAGAGCTGTCTCAGAGGGTATGGTGTGCATGCCCTTTGAACGTGACAAAAAACATTTCAGGCGCATGCATGCATGCATGCAGTGCGCGCGCATGCAGCGCGAAGATGCACGCATGCATGCATGGCGCAGGCGCGGATTTAATTTGCGTGCATGCATGCATACAAGAGACACTAAAGGAAATACAAGAATTAATTCAAATTGCATGCATCAAAATTCGATCTCTCGCAATTGATCGAATCATGCAGCTTATGGGGTGTTGTTTTCATGCATGCGTCTGTCTGCCTTATGGCTGTGAATCAATCTGCTGCTTCAACGTGCTGAAACAGCCTCAACTGACTGCGCACTCCCCGCCTCTCCTTTCCACGTCTGCAGTCTCAGATTCAATCCTTTCCAGGACAGATTGCATTATCATTCGAGGACTTATATAGGGGAAGAGACTGAAACAAAAGAGGTGGGCCGGAAGTAGGCCGACTACGAAAGATCCAAAATGGCCGGAGTTGGATTGAATGATGAGGAGTTGGAACCTCGGGTGGTGGTCCGAAGTCAAAAAGCACGGGTGCAGAGTTTCAGTATGGACGCAGAGGGTCAAGTAGTTGACCCTCCAACTCGCCTCGGCTCCTCTTCTCTGTCTCTCTCTGTCTCTGGAGAAGGCCTCGGCAGGCAGTCTTCTTCAATAAGATCCCAGGAAACGTCGCTCGCTGACGCGAGACCGGTGAGACAGCCTGAAGGTGCGACTACATCTACAGGTGCAGGGAGAGGACGGGAAGAAGCAGGTGTGGCAGAGGAGATGGAAAACTATTCTGGAGACTCGGACACTTCTTCCAGTGGATCTTCGGACATTGAAACCGGGTTCGCGAGAGGGAGATGGAGAAGAAGGGGCAGAAACAACAACATCGCGAGAATGAAGGAATACTTCAAAAACAGTCAGTTAGTCAGCAACTCATATTCACCGAATCACTCAGCCAGTCAATCAATGCAAGAAATGGACAGATAGATGGGGCAAAAAAATGACTGACTCACTGACTGACGCAGCGATTGATTAAAAAGCAACCTCGAATGCAGATTGATTGCACACGCAGACAGGCAGAAAGGCAGGCAAGCAGACCGCAGGCACACGCTCACACACACACTCACCCACTCACTCACTCACTCACACACACACACACACACACGCGCGTACGCGCGCGCGCGCACACACACACACACACACACACACACACACACACACAGAGAGAGAGAGAGAGAGAGAGAGAGAGAGACACGCACACACACACACACACACACACACGCACGCACGCACGGATGCACACACACGCAGAGAGAGAGAGAGAGAGAGAGAGAGAGAGACGTAAGCGCATAAGAGGTCTACTTTTTGCTTAATTTCCAAGGCTCGGTTTCAAGCTCTAAGTTATCCTCTCTGTTTCGAGTGATCTTCTCTGTTTAGCTTTGCACAAAATGGAAAAAAGACACGACAAACACATACGAGTGCGACGTGCTCATGCGACGCAGAGAAGCGGAGGGGGAGCATCGACGCGGAAGATCCGGACACAGTCGTCAGACACTGGAAGCTGCATCTGGCAGTGAAAGGGTCAGCCAGTCAGACTCTCTGTCTGCCTGTGTATCTGTCTCTGCCTCTGCCTCTGCCTCTGCCTCTGTCTCTGTCTCTGTCTCTGTCTCTGTCTCTGTCTCTGTCTCTGCCTCTGCCTCTGCCTCTCCCTCTCCCTCTGCCTCTGTCTCTGTCTCTGCCTCTGCCTCTGCCTCTGCCTCTGCCTCTGCCTCGCTCCCTCTCTCCCTCTCTCCCTCTCTCCCTCTCTCCCTCTCTCCCTCTCCCTCTCCCCCCCCCCTCTCTCTCTCTGTCCCGCTCCCTCTCCCTCTCCCCTCCCCCTCTCTCTCTCTGTCTCTCTCCCTCTCTCTTCGTCTGTGTCTGTGTGTGTCTGTGTGTGAATGAGTAGACGATTAGGTCTTTGACGCAGCGAGAGAGAAAATGAATGTGGGTTGGGCGGAGGAGTCCCCCCAGAGGAAGGGGCCAGGGATAAAGAAAAGGAGGGATGAGCGGAGATGGCCAGCAAGAGGTTCTGTTCAAGTTTTCGAAAACGCAGAGAAGTAGGCAGGCAAGCCGGAAGAAAGGAAGGAAGCAAAAAGGCCGACGGGGAGCCAGGCAGGAAGGCGGGCAGGCACGTAGAAAGGACGGAGGGGGGAGTGAAAGCAAGAGCGAATGGAAGAAAGAGAGTAAAAAGACCAGGAAGATAGAAAGACAATAGTGAAAGCCGGAAAAAGAGAGACAGAGAGAAAGATCCTGCCTCCATCTCTTGTTCTTCTTTCTACTGTGGTGCTCTTTTTCATTTCCTTTGAATATAGGTGGGCGCACAAGGCAGCCATGTGCATTGTATAATCGTGCAGGCGTAGTTGTTTGACCTGCTCTACATAGGGGATATTGTAACAGGATTGGCATAGGAAGAAGTGCATTACCCTTTCGGCGTTCCCCTGTTTTCAGAACTCTACTTCCTCCACGGTCATTTCTGTTTCTCCCTTTGCTGCTTCGTTCTGCAGTTTCGAGAATGTGACCAACCGGAACCAGAGCTTCTTCTATGTGATCTCGATGAAACCCAGGAAGAAATTTTATCAGGGGGTGAGTGAGTCTGTTGAACCCCTCGCTCGACTTTTCCCCCTCTTTCTTCTTCTGAGTCCCATTGTGTGACTCTTTCGATGCCGCTCCCGTCCCG
>JAHBMJ010000725.1:0-25000 GCA_018398765.1 Chromera velia | reverse complement strand
TTCTTCATGACGGCCGATTTTGTTGATGGGCCCAATTGTTCATTATTTCTGCAGATGTGGCAGTTAAACACCTGGACCTTCAACATGCACTTCGGACAGGTCGGTCTGTCTGTCTGTGTCTCTGGGTCTGTTAAGAGCTGTCGGTCTACTTTTTGACAAGGCCGTGAACATGCCAAAAGGTCAGAAAAACCTGTAACTCCTTTTATCCTCTAACTGTGCCTGTCTTCATGATATGAGCTTTGGCCGGACACTCACTGCGATCACCTCCACCCCCCTCTTTGCCCTCCCTACCCACCTGCCTGCCTTTCTGTGTCGCTGGCTGACTGCCTGTGTCTGTATGTGTGCATATGCGCGTGTGCGTGTGTGTATGTGTGTGTGTGTGTGCGTGTGTGTGTGCGTGTGTGTGTGCGTGTGTGTGCAGACGACCCTCTCTTTCCAAGATGTCCTCAAGAGAAGCAGAGACTTCGAAATTGTTGTCAAGAGAAAAGTCCCCAAAGGGAAAAACCTCAGACGTTAGTCAGTCAGTGCCTTGTTCAAGTGAAGTCAGGGGCAGGTTCGGCAAGCAGTGGAGTGCAAATCTAGTCTCATGTCAAGCAGAGAGAGGCACACAAGAACGGCATTTTCGATTCAGCACGCTGTACACTACTCCTCTTAAAGTCTCCAGCACAGCCTAGCCGTGCCGGAATGTTTCTGCTGACGTCCTCTGACGCAAAGGCGTCTCTCTCTTCACCTCATTTCTGTCCCCTGCGCACCATCCAACAAAAATAACATGTTCACAAATTCTGCCTTCGTTGCTGCTTTCACATGATCTGCCCAATAGTCAAGCGGGCCATGCATCCATCCCATCCGTGATTGACGCACGCAGAGTATGACGTCCAACGGCTCCACCTGGAGTGCCAATTTCAAGAGGTCTTCGACTATCAAGTGACTTTTGACAATTGGGTCCGTTAGTCGGTCGGCCACGTGACGGTGTTTTGGTTGAAGGGGTAGTCAGTGAGTTGCCGGTCGAGCGGCATTGTGCTGGACCAATCGACTTGTGTGTAGGTGTGGTTGCAAATTCTGATTATTTTTCGCAAAAGCGTGTACTGACAAGGCGGGTGAAGTTGTACCAAGAAAAAACTGAGTCGAGATGTGCGATTCTGACTACTGCTTTGCATCGCACGTAGAAACATCTTTTTGTGCTACCCGTTTCTATCTAGAACGCTGTCATTTTAATATTCACAGTCGAGATGCATTCGCCGAGGCCTTTTCTGAAAGCTCACCCGATCTCTGTCTGTGTGCACTGGCATGCAGGCATTCAAGAGGTCAGACGCGCACCTCGATGACGAGGATGAGGACAAGGTGAAGCAGCTGTCCGTGTCCTTTCCTCGGTCAGTCATTCGTGCGCGAGAGCAGGGGCGTGAGAGAGAGCGGTAGGAGGCTGTACAAACTGCACGGAATCACTTGGAGTTTGTGTGGCTCTCCGTGTGTGCGTGTGTGCGTGTGCCGCTTTTGTCTGTCTAGTGGCCGTGTGTACATTTGTGATTGTAGTTGTGAGGTCACTCTGATGAGGGGAAGCAAAAAAAAGGTATGCAGGAGGGGCTCGTTGCCTGTCGTGTAGGACAACAGCTCTTCAAAGGAAGCGACTGGAAATCACCTTCAATATTTTCCATGGTGGGGCACGAGAACGGAACATGTAAACGAGCCAGACGCTCAAACACCTCGCATCCCCCTGTCTTTGTCTCTCAAAATGATCATGCCATGCAATCAATTCATGCGAAAGTGGTCAATTAATGAATCGATCAATAGGGCATCCGTTTTTTTTCTTCCTTGAAATTGCAGAAGCGTTTCGAGTTTCGCGACAAGGCGATCCCAGACTTCAGCGTGCGTCAGTCATTGAATTGGCTTGTGTCCATGGTAGCTTTTTGGTTCGTTAATGTCTCTTCGTTTGGGTGAAGGATTTTAATTCTGGAAGATGAACTCAGAAGGCAATGGGGGCACCAAATCAAGAGATGTGTCCTGGTGTCCGCAACACAAGAGGCACGATCGTTTTCAAAATCCGCCTAAAGCAACAAGGCCACCAGAGAGGCACTCGATTTGCATTTGTTCAACATTTGTATTTTTTTTCTGTTTTCAGTTTTGTCTCTTCTTTTGTCAACACAGAGAAAAGAGCACAGAGTAGGAGACTTTCTTGTCTGTCGGCCTTCGTTGGTTCTTCCCCTCAGGATAAACTTCTGGAAGAAACCTTTCGAGAGGACGATACCCTTCCTGTCAGAAGTCCAAAAGGAGAAGAGAGAAGCCATCGCGACCAAAGAGAAGAAAGCAACCTACGATTTCCGTTTTAAGGGTGAGTCCTTTCGGCTATTTTCCTCCTTCTTGCCTCCATCCCTTCATCGATCCCTCCATTTTTCTAATCTGGAAGAACAAAGAGGGAAAGCGAAACTTCCCTCCTTCACGGCATCATCACCTGCATGCATAGTCATAAATGAACTTGCCTGCGCGGAGCAGTGCGTTTCGCTGTTTTCTTTTCTCCAGAGAATCCGCGGACCTCCTTATTTTCTCTTTCTTTAATACGCCCCTCTCTCTCCCACTGTATGTGTGTGTGTGTGCGTGTATTCAGGGACCAAGACCGAACTAGAGAATTCGTACTTCACTGTCAAGATTTTCGAGCAGCCTCCTTGGGGAGGTCTCGGGAGGGCCCAGGAGAATTTGATCGGCACGGCTCTGTACTCCCTCAAGTCAGTGCATGAGATCGGAATCTTCTCGGGGACCGTCAAGAAAATCACGGTACGTCGGTCCGTCGGTCAGTAGATCTGGCCTTTGATTGTTTCGCCCTCATATTATCGTGCATCACTAGTTGCTTCTTCTGCATTTCCTTTCGGTAACAATTCCATCTATTCCGCCCTATCTGATGCGGTGCAAAAGATTGAATGGAAGCAGACTGCATGGATCGCGAGCAAAGAGAAAGGATTTGAAACCAACTCAAGGAAGGGCGTCTTATCGGTCTGCAACCCAGTTGACGCGCTCGCGCACCATGACAAATTTGCACATGCAGTCACTAGTCTCCCAACAGCACCAAAGACGTGAAGCTTTGGGGAGATGTGACACTGAATAGAGCCCATCTCCTTCTTCTCTTTTCTTTTCTTTACACAGAGCCACAAGGACGAGTACGATCAAGGAAAGTTGAGGGGAAACATCGATGTCAGGGTCGTCAACAAAATTCTGGAGGACGCAGGAGTTCCAGAGTCAGTCAGTCAGTCAGTCAGTCGGTCAGTCAGTCAGTCAGTTGGTCAGTCAGTCGGTTAGTCAGTCAGTCAGTCAGTCAGGCGGTCAGACTAAGAGCCGAACCAAGGCTGATTGATCCCGTAAAACTGATGCAGTCACGTAACTTATTTCTATCAAAGAGAAAACGTGAAGAAAAATAGCTTCATTATATTGCATACTCTTTCTCTGTATGCATGAATATTGCCATACATCTGTGTACTCATCACTGCAGCACCCAGGACCGGGAGGAGCAGACAGGGGAGGGCAGCACTCTGGTATCTCAATTGAATCTGAAGGAGCCCCTCCTGGTCGTGTCTGTGTTCAAAGTCGGTCCTTCATTCGTCTTTCATTCCTTCATCAGCGTTGTGTAGATTCTGCCTCTGTCTGTGACACGGGGTGTGAGGTGACAAACTATGAATGCCTGCGAAATGAGAAATGCTAAGTGCCGGACATTTAGGTGCTTTCCCCGTCCGTGCACATGAATAAGTGTTGCGACTTTGATCGATGAGGCAGCTAGGCACTGCGACTGATTCAACGTGAAAGCACAAGAGAGATATCTGCAAGAAAGTAGAAGGAAGTCAGCCGCAAGGAAAGAAGCCCGCACCAACTGCAGAAACATGTCAGGCTCTCTTCCCACTCTTGCCCATCCTAAATTTCTTCTTTACTCTTATGCAGCAAATCCGTCATTCCATTCGTAATTTCAAGCAGGAAAAGACAGAAAAAAACCCGCTGGAGCAGCGTGTGAAAGAAAGCGAAGAAGAGGATGCATGTAAGAACAGAAAAACAGCAAGATCTCCTTGTTCGTGAATATTGATTCAGAGAATCAGAAAGATCATGACTAAAAAGCAAACTCTGCTTCTGTCACTTCCCTCTATGCCACCTTGCTTCCTTCCTTCCTTCCTTCCTGCCTTCATGCCTGATGCAGTGTGACGACCTGCCCATCACGGACGTCGACACGGCCTCAACTGACCCGTTCGTGAAGGTCAGTCACTCTCTTTCTCTCTCTCTATCTATCTATCTATCTATCTATCTATTTGCGCACTCACCCAAGTCTCTGTCACTCGTCACGACATTTTTCCAACTTCCTTTGTTTTCTTTCCCTTTGCTTCCCCTTCCTTTCGGTTTGCAAAATACCTTTTCAGAATTTCTCACTTAAACCATTGTACGGGGCCTCGAGGGATCCGTCCTGTTGTCCTTGCACGGCCTGCAGCATGATATCTGGAACAAAGCTTGATGAGCTTTGTTGTTTGCACCGATACATGTGTTGACTACATTCAAGAAAGTCTGGTGACAGGTGAATGACACCAATACGTAGTGCCTACAGAGCTCTTTGGTCTGCCCCCTTTCAGAAAAATTGAGAAGCTGCACAGCGATTGAGGTGTGGCCGGGCCCATGTTTATCCAATTGAAAGAATCCGTTGATCGATGCGGCAAAGGATTCTCGGGGAGCACAATGGAGTAGAAATTCATGGAAGTATGATCGGTTCAGAGAATGAATGACGAACGTCACGACGATTCTTTGCAGGTGAAGTGGGACGGCCTCGTTCAGCAGACACAAGTCCGCAACAACACCCTCAGACCCGTATACAACCAAACCTTCTATTTTCCCGTCAGGTGTGTGGGTCAGGAAATTCTCAGAAGTGCGTTCAAACTTCAAATTCGCTCCACGGATCTCTGCAGAGCCGTTTTATCTCATTCGAAGGGAACAATCCGTTCGCTTGTATTCAGACGCGTTGAGTCTTTCTTTCCCCTCCCTGATCTAATCATCGATCCCACTGGATAGGCGTCCTGCGCGTGGATGGCCTTGCGCATGTGTGGCGCATCTTTTACATTAATTAATTCTGTTTTCATCTGCATGTGCTCTCTTCCCGTCCATGTCTCTGCCTATTTGTGTGTGTGTGTGTGTGTCTGTCTGTCTGTCTGTCTACTTGTGTGTATGTCTGTCTGTCTGTCTGTCTGTCTGTGTTTTTGTCTGTCTGTCTGTGTGTCTGTCTATTTGTGTGTCTGCCTGTCTGTCTGTCTGTCTGTCTGTCTGTTTATCTTTCAGATTCATCTCCCCCAAAGTTTTCACTGACGAGACGATGCTGGTGTTTGAGTTGCTGGACAAAGGTGAGTGGGCCCTCACACACACACACACACACACAGAGAGAGAGAGAGAGAGAGAGAAAGAGAGAAAGAGAGAGAGAGAGAGAGAGAGAGAGAGAGAGAAAGAGAGAGAGAGAGAGAGAGACAGAGACAGAGACAGAGACAGAGACAGAGACAGAGAGAGACAGAGAGAAAGAGAGAAAGAGAGAAAGAGGGAGAGAGGGAGAGAGAGAGAGAGGCAGCCGTTGTGTTCGTGCCCTCGTTTCGTCATACAAAAACAAATAGTAAGATCTTTGTTTGCCCTCTTGGGTCATTTCAGGTCAATGGCGAGGCATCTCAAATCCGTAAGAGGTTTGCACAAGGACGGGAATCCGTAAGAGGTTTGCACAAGGACGGGAATAACTCGGAAGGCAAACAAAGGAATATCACATCACGTCCGGAGGTAGAGCAATAGAAAACGAGACAGAACCAAAAAGACAAGTGTGGGAGAAATTAAGCGTGACAAAGTTCATCCCTCCTCTTTCTGCATGCATTTCATCGTTCCCCCCCCTCCTTCTGCTTGAACCCATTCTCCAATCAGGCCCAGTGACTCTCTCCGTTTGGGACGAGGACGAGAACACCTCGGACTTCCTCGGCGGTCAGCCGACTGTCTGTCTGTCTGTCTGTCTGTCCGTCTGTCTGTCTGTCTGTCTGTCCGTCTGTCTGTCTGTCTGTCCGTCTGTCTGTCTGGCTTCACCACCGCTTTAAGGAAAAGGCTCAGAGCCTTTAAGGAAAGGGCAAGGCGCAGGGGGACAAAAGAAAATTGTCAATTGTAGTCAGACCATCCGTTTGTGACTCGAGAAGTAGGCAGATGTGGATTGACACCTTGTCCAGACGCTTCTGTTAATTCTCGGGGGGGGCTTTTTTTTCATATCAGAGGGAGACGCCCTTGGTGTTGGTTTTCTATTCCATCTGTGGCATCAACCGTTTTTCTGACTATTCTGGAAGACTGAGTGCTCGCGTGAAGGACTTTGTGTCGTTCCATGCCGGCTCCTTGTTTGGAAGGATAGTCCTGCGGCTCCAAGACGTTCATATGTGGATCTGCATGCAACATTCAGTCCACTAAACCACTGGAAATACTCTTCTCCCTTGCAGAGTATGTTGTCAAGCTCAACGACATTCTCGCTCAGGATGTGCAACAAAGAAACCTGATCCCCGTCAGTTTCTCCAGATGCACAGGAAAAGTGTAATTTTGAGAAAAAGTTTCTACTGCTTCTTTCTGTTTACTTTGAGGCAGAACCTTCCAGAAAACCAGCTGGTGATCATGTAATTTTTATTCGAATTACTCTCTACGTCGCACGTTGTCTCTGACAGCCGTCTCTTCTTTCAAATTGCCCTGCATCTCTTCATGTTTGAATCATGATTGATTCGTCTTTTCTACCCACCGCCATCTTGTACGTATTGCTCCGTGCAGAAAGAGAATAAAGCGGTCAAAACGCAAAGTCAGTGGGTGTGGGAGTAAAGTTAGGCAAAAGAAAGCGTAACAAAGAAACAAAAGAAGCAAAGAAAAGGCGGATGGTACTGCAGCGAAAAAGATGAAGTCATGTTTGTCAGGTAATTATCGGACTTTTGCTACTCACAAAGTTTTGCCCTTTTTGTTCAGCCCTTCACTGGTGTTCTTTTCTTCTTTCATGCAAGCCAATGTCGGGAACAGCTGTCGAACCTCTAAGTGCCGATCTGTCTCCGCCATACACATATTCCCTGATTGCCGAAATCGCCAATCGGTGCGTTGCGCAATGTCACAAACTGATTGTGCTTTTTGCCTCTTCTCTGCCTGTCCGTTTCGATATGAATATCGTTGTGTGCTCTGTCTGTCTGTCTGTCTGTCTGTCTGTGTGCAAGCAGACAAAAAAGACGATGACGTGGACCCGAAGGAGGAAGACAGAAAGCTGAAACAGCAGATCAAGAGACAGCCGTGGCTGAAAAAGGAGAGCGTGCGGGTGCTCAAACAAGATAAAGTGGCCCTCGGGGCGCTGCAGACGGCATTGAGGGTCTGTCGGTCGGCCAGTGGGTGGGTGGGTGGATAGTGAGGGGGTGAGCATTTCTGAGATGGCTTTGGTATTCTCAGTTGTTAGGAGGGAGGAAGGCAAAGAGGTCATACGAATTCGACAAAAAGAGCGGGGATGGGGGATTCAGTAATGACAGAAGAATTGCACAAATATGTGCATACGTACAAGCAGGTGAAACAATCGTCCGTAGTCATTCAGCAGGGAATTCTCGATCTCTGAGACGGTCCAAAAGATCTTTGAAGGGCTGCTTTCTTTCTGACTTGAAGTCTGTCAGCGTCAGTTGACTGACCCGAGCAGTTGAGCTTCTGACTGATTTATTGATTGATGCCTTGATGGAGGTCAACAGTCAGAAATTGAAAAACCGCGTTTTCACCTGCTGGTTGCATGCAGGGCGACCGCACGCCGACGATTTCCTTCGAAGCTTTTTTCTATCCGGACCTCTTTCTTGAGAGCCACCAATTGGAGAGGGATGACAAGACGAACGCAGAGGATGAAGTCATCGTGAAGGCCAAAGAGAAGTGGGACGAGGTGGGTGCATGCATGCATGTGCCTGTCATGCAGTGAGTGCATCTTTCCGCCTATTCGTTCGAGAGCCGTCTGTGGGTACACAGTCAAATCGCAGGCAGACAGGCAGGCAGATAGTCTGGCTTGCAACAAAGCAGAAAAAAAGGAGGAACGATACAAAATCAAAATCGATTTCCAGGAAGAGAATCAACCATCATCTGTTCTGTACCTGTGCCAATTTCCGCCTATCCCGTTTTGTTTCTTTATATTCGCAAAGGTGCTTGCGTCTGCGTAGGTGTGCTCCTGCGCGGAAGAAAGGACAAAAAAGAACAAGACTGCTCGGGAAGACAAATCGCGTAGATAAAGAAAGCACAACTTTGCGATACATTTTTCTTTTGTTCTTTCACGCTTGCTTGCAGTCTTTTGATACCTGGAGCAAGGAAGACTACACAAGTTTTGCCCCTGACTTGGGCCAGAAGAGAGACTTCTCTCCCTGCACTGTGCACCACCAGGTCAGAGGACAGTCACATACACACACACATACACACACACACGCGCGCGCGCGCACACACACACAAAGACAGGCACACGATTAAATACACGCACACATACACGCGCGCGCGCACGCAGACAGAGTCAGACGAGCAGGCAGGCAGGCAAGTAAGCAAGCAGGCAAATTGACAGAGAGCCTGCTCCTCGCCCTGCAAGTTAGTCTCTCGGGTTCATTCGGGGTGCTCTCACTTTTTTCTTTCCCTTTAACGGACATTTACTTATCATCTTCGTTTGCGTCATGAGCCTCATTGCACACAGTACTAAAACTTCGACGGAAAGAGGCGTGCTTTTACGGCATTGCTTTTTTTGTACGTGTGTGCCTTTTCTGTTGTCTTGCTGTGTTCAGACAAAGGAGTTGGTTGCGCTGACTGATTTCCTGGCTTCCATCACCAGTCCTGAGACTCTCAGCAATGCGCCGTCAGTCCACTAGTGAAAGTGATAAAGAAAAAACACACAAATGCAGATAGGGAGAAAGGAAAGAAACATGAGTTGAAATAAAAGAGAGAGAGGACAAGCATAGGGCGAGTGAAGAACAAACACTTGCGGAGCGTGTGGAGCAAATCCAGACAATAGATTTCTCTTGTATTTCTTGTTTGTCGTCATTTTGTCTCCTCTGCTCTTCTCCGCGAAGGAATTCGTGTCTGGCATGCAGACATTCTTTCTGTCCATTCTGCTGGGAGCTTTCTGCTCCGTATCAGCTGGAAATCTTTGAATACTTGATTGCTGAAGTGCATGGATCCATCTGAATGCTGAATGACCGGATGCATGCGATGCTCCTCACAGGAACATGTTGAGGTGGATGGCCTCGATCACCTTTTTGGAGTCAATCAACAGGAAAACAAACGATCTGAGACCGTGGTCCAACCCTTCGTTCATGCTCTCGAGAAGGTCGGTCGGTCGGTAGGTCGGTTGGCATTGATTTTCTCTTCTCTTCTCTTTTGTCTCTCGATAGAATCAACGATCCCCCCCCCCCAAGGTTGAAAGGGAGAGGTCATTGCGGGTCTTTCTGGATGATCTTTGACAGCGAAGGTCGGAGACATGCCAATGAACCCATGCAGCCGTTGGAAGCCCTGCTCATTGCATTGACAGCTCGACAAGCGATGGAGCAGACTGAGCTTGAGAAGGAGAAGAGCAGACTCTCACTTGTAGCAATCATGGTGGACAAAACACGTTCAACACAACATAGACACGCACAAGCTCAACACAATTCAATGCAGAACGGGGACAGTCCATGACCACGCTCTTCTGCTGTGCGGTCTTCTGATCGGCCAGAAGAAAGACGCATGGGTGTGCAAGGTGCGTCTGTTTCTCAAAAAAGAAGGGAAAAATGATGGCCTCATTTTCTTGTTTGTTTCCGATGTTTTCGTTTACCAGCAGGGCTTCTCCTGCCTTCCGTTTGCAAAGGGACAAGAAGATAATTTAGACTCCTCTGTGCCTTTCGCTACTCTTTCTAGACTGTACTCTATATTTCTCAATCATCCCATTGGCCTCGTGCAATCTTTGATGCTGTCCCGTCAGCCCTTTTCAGAGAAGGCGGGTGAATCTTCTTGTGTACCTCGCAAGATCCACAAAGACACTGTTTGTGTTTAAGTCCAGTCATTGGGTACGTCTTTGAGCACCTGAGGTCGTCTTCTGCCTTGCTTTTGATGTTGGCGCCTGTCTGCTCTTCCAAATCCACACGCATGAAGAGAACAAAATTTGCAATCAAATGTGCAGGGAACCCTAGCGAACAACTCACAGCACGTGTGGGTGATGACTCGGGAAAACGATGGCTTCGTTGTCGTGTGGGAGGTGACAAACCAAAAACGATATTTCCTCCCTCGTCAGTTGATCGCATGGAGCTACGTGTGTTTGAGAGAAAGAAAACCTGACGACAAACAAACACCTAGTGGTACCCCCCTCTCCCAAGAAGAGAAACTAGGAAAAAGTTTTCATGCACCGGGAAAGAGAGCAAGCAGCCATTTTCGAGGCTGACCTTTTGAGGAGAGTGAAGGACCGCCTGACCGACTGAACAACCGAAAGACGGATGGACGGACAGACAGACAGACAGACAAACACACAGACTGACATCCAGATAGGTTGGCAAGCACTAAGGCCGGGAGAGAGATACGCGGTCGCCAAGCGAAAGAAAAGAAGGAAAAAACACAGAGACAGATCAGGAAGGGGGGCAAGGTCACCGGGCAGGCCTGAAGGGTGGAGGGAGAGAAGATCAAACAAAACCCCGTCTACCTGCCTCACTCCTTTATCTTCTTTCACACGCCTTGTGTTAATTTTTTCTTGTGCTTCAGCGCATCTTTTGTGTATTCCACTCTGTGTCTTTTCCCGCTTCTCTGCTAAAATTTCAATCAGACTCTTCTCACCGTCACAAGTCGCACATTCATCCTCATATGTCGGTCTGCTTGGCGGCTATGTCTGTCAAAAGAACTCCGGTCGACATCGAAAAGGACAAGACGAGGCAGCTTGACTGCGAGTAATGTTCCTCTCCTCTTTTCCTGCACGCGTGCAGAAAGGCACACGGCCCGTCTGGGCGCGAGTCAGGAGAGAGACGGCTCCATGCAGAAGAGAAACACGACGGTGGGGGACGATGACGATCTCATGCTCAAAAAAACGGTGGGTGGGTGGCGTCATTGGTGGGTCAGATATGCAGGTGAACACACCACGTACATACATACATACATACAGACAGACAGACAGATAGACAGACAGACAGACAGACGGACGGACAGACAGACAGACGCCTGTGGGCAATTTGACAATACCCAAGAGTGTCGCTTTCTCTGCTTCTTTCCTGTTGTTTTTAACCAGAAAAGAGAGACTTAATTGGTGAAGTACGCACTACGACTTCCCACTGACTCTTGCTGCATGAGTCTCCCTCCATGCACGCTGTATACTCAAACACCCCAACTTGTCTTTCCCTCCGAGCCCTTCTCCATGAGTTTCTCCCTGCGACCCTGAGTGCCTCTCCCTTCCACATTTTCATTCACACACACACACACACACACACACACACGCACATGGATGCATGCTGGAATGCCTGGCTCCATGCAGTCTGCGGCCTCGGACCGCAAAGAGGACCTCCTCAGGGTCAGTCTCTCCTCGGTTTGTATGCCGCGGGGGGAACAAAATTCTGGAAGCGGACGCGCTGAGACCCACACACACGAAGGCGATGCATCATCACAATTCCACATGCACATTCTTTGTCAACGCACATAGATGGCTTGCAAGCTGATGCGCGGCATCATTCCATCGACCGGACCCTGAGACTGTCTCAGACATAATCACGACCACGCTCTCTTCCTTCCCTTCTTTTGACGGGCCCTGTGCTCACTCTCTCTTTCGTTCTGCCCCTCACATTCTTCTGACGTCTCTCCCTCTTTGTCTTTGCGTCTCTCTCTCTCTCTCTCTCTCTCTCTGTGTGTGTGTGTGTGTGTGTGTCTGTCTGTGTGTCTGTCTGTGTGTCTGTCTGTCTGTCTGTCTGGCTGTGTATGAAGAAAAGGAGGGAAAGAAACCACACAGTCTGTCTGTGCATTTCTTTTTTTTCTTTTTCTTTCCTCCTCCTTTTGTCTTCTTTTCTTCTCTTTCTTGTCTTGAGTGGAAGCAGCAGAGGATCAGCGTGTGAGCACAGTGATCACGTGAAAGTCTGTCAGGAGGTGGAGAGGCAAGGGGCGCTTAACTTTCACCTTTCGGGCCCTCTGCCCACGCTCGTTGATTGTTGGTACTGTTCCTTTGTCTTTGCTCTTTGTTTCTTTTTGTCTATTGTGTGCATGAAGAAAAGACGGGAGCAGAAGAAACATATGGTATCTATATCTCCTTCACGCAGGACGTACACCTCGTGAAGGACCTCTCACTCCCCGAGGACGAGCTGGAGAGAATCAACAGGGGGCCCCACGCAGTCGTCAACAGCCTCAAAAAGAAGTCCACAGGTCAGAAAGGGAGGAAGGGACGAAGGGAGGCTCCAGCGATTGATCGAGTGCAATGTAGTTTAAAAAGGAAGGAGATGGATCAATGCCTTGCTCCCTTGTTTGACACAGGTTCGTTCGTGAGTGCCTTCACCTGGGTGGAAACAGAGCATCATGCTGTTTGTGTCTTTAATCTCTGGAGTCACTATTCTGTATGTAGCACTATACAAACAGATGCTAGCACTGGGCAGGTGGAGATTTCATGGACAACAAATCGACCGATGCATTTCTCCTACTAGATGGTACCTGTGTGCCGTTGCCTGTATCTCAATAGTTACGGATCTTTTCCTTCGTATGCAGTTTGTTTCTCGTTCGTCCTCAGCGTGAGGCCTAGCTGTTTCAATATTGGCTGCTGTTCAGAACGCGAGCAAAGTCCGCTTGTTTGATTCATTTTTCAAGAAAGAAAGCAACACACATTTTTTTCTTCAGACCTTCCTTTTCTTTTGAATTGAACGCAATTGATCGGAAAGAAGAACCCTTCCATTAATTTGCTTCTTCCTGGTTGACTGTATGGATGCAGATGCGGCAACGGATTTGCGAACTCGGATTGAACAGGAGAACAGAAGAAAAGCGGATTTCCCCTACGCGCCAGTGAAAGATCTCCTCAAACCGGGTGTTACCCTGATGCCTCTGCCTTACTGGTACGAGGAAGGAATAAAAACCTGTTTGTTTCTGTTATCAGAATGTTTTTTCCTCTGCATTGTTTACTGCTGTTATTTGAAGTGACACGCCTTCTTCATTGTTCCCTCACGATCGATGTGCTTACATACATTTGATTTGTGCAGAGGTGATGTGCTGTGTGACCGGTGTGTATCTAGCAACTCATTAATTTGCCGTCTCTCTTCACCCGCCCCCTGCATGAATGAAAGGCGGCTAGGAACTCGTTGATGCTACTCCTGTAGGCTCTTGCGCCATTGGCCTTGGCCTGGCTTAACCGTGTCATACAGTCGCCTCTCTCTTTGTATATTCTGGGCAGAGAGAATGCTTTCGTCAATGAGCAACGGTGGAGTGTACGCTGGATCAGTGTCAGGCAAACTCAAGCCACACATGAACCGGGAGGGTTGAGAGCCGATTACTTTTTCAGGAAAGAAGAAAGGACTGATGGAAACATGTGAAACGCTCTCTCTTCCTTCTTTGATGTATGCCAAAGAACCCAATTTCTTTCTTCCTTGAACTCTGCAAAACTTCTTTGAATGCAGCACTTTGGAGATCGTGTTCAACCACGAGAAGATCTACGGAAACATTGGGAATCATGACCCGGCAGCAATCCTGTACAACTTTGAGGACCAGAAGAGATGGAAAAACTTCACGGACTGCTTCGTGAGTCTGCTGTCCTATTGGTCGTTTGTTTTGTTTTTATTCTCTGCATGTCTTGCTCTCTCTTTCTTTCAGTTTTCTATCTTTCATTCTTTCTTTCTTTCTGTCTATGTTTCTCTCTCTCTCTCTCTCTCTCTCTCTCTCTCTCTTTCTTTCTTTCTTTCTGTCTGTCTGTCTGTCTTTCTTTCTTTCTTTCTTTCTTTCATTCTTTCTTTCTTTTCTTTCTTTCTTTCTTTCTTTCTTTCATTCTTTCTTTCTTTCTTTCTTTCTTTCTTTCGTTCGTTCGTTCTTTCGTTCGTTCGTTCCTTCGTTCTTTCTTTCTTTCTTTCTTTTCTTGCTAAAACCCCTTTTTCATCTGTATCCTGATTTCTTTTTCTCTGCTTTCTTCTCTTTTTTTGTGTCGGGAAGAGCGAAAGAGTTGGGCAACGAGGAAGTGTGACAAAGCGGCCTGCCTCTCATTCCCGTTCTTTCGATTTCTGTTTCTTTCACTTTATGCTTTCCTTTTGCATTCCGACTTTGTTTTTTCTTTTCTAGATTCGTCGTTCTTCCGGGTCGCTGTTCTCATCTCTGTCTTCCCCCTTCATTTCTTTTGTGATCCTTCCTGCAAGAAGCAGGACCGGGATAACAAGTTCCTTGTCGGCAGTAACGAGAGAAAGTTTGATGCCGACGTCGTGATCGGCCCGGGGATGAAGAAGGCAAGGTGCGAGAGCTTAGAGACCAAAATCGAGACTGAAATGGTCGAGTTCATCACCATGCAAAGGACCAAAAACGGACTATCCGCCAACTTCGATTCGGTGAGTCAAAGAACTTTTTTCATCTCTTTTGTCTGTCTGTCTCTCTGTCTGTCTGTCTATCTGTCTGTCTCTCTCTCCCTCTCTCTCTCTCTCTCTCTCTCTCTCTCTCTCTGTCTCTCTCTTTCTCTCTCTCTCTCTCTCTCTCTCTCTGTCTCTCTGTCTGTCTTTCTCTGTCTCTGTCTCTGTCTCTCTCTCTCTCTCTCTCTCTCTCTCTCTCTCTCGCTTTCTCTTTTTCTTTTTTCCTTTCTTTCTCCCATCTTGTCAACCTAAGTCTATATTCTCTTCCTTCCTTCCTTCCTTCCTTTCTTTCTTTCTTTCTTTCTTTCTTTCTTTTTCTTTCTTTCTTTCTTTCTTTGTTTCTTTCTTTGTTTCTTTCTTTCTTTCTGCTTTCACATGGGATTGTTGGTGCGGTGCTTGCATGATTCTTCTGTTATTGGAAGAGTAGCTGCCTGGCTGGATGGATAAATGGATGCAAAAACAGCTTGATGGCTGAACGAACCAACAAAGGAATCGAAAAATGATTCGACGTAATCGTCAGTATTTGTCTCTATGTACTGCTGAATGGAATGCACTGACTGACCGGAATGCTTTCAGGAGAAGGACAACCGAGAGATCCTGTCAAGACTTCTGAGCAAGTTCTCTGAACAGGCAACGTTCTCGAAGGAATTTGATCCGGGCCCGGCTGTTCTTGGAGGTCGGGGCCGGGGGACGGGGAGCGGGTTGTTTGCATGTGCATGAGAATATCGTTGTGGTAAGGAGAGGGGGGGCAGAGTGTCAGTACTTTATTTACGTTGCATATGTGTGTGTGTAAGATTTTGGATATGAGGCCACTTCTTTTATTCGCTCCGTGCCACCCTTCTTTGAATTGTCCTTTTCTCTCTTTTGTCCATCTTTCTGTGAATCCGCTCCTCGCTGATTCTGTCGGTTGGTTGGTTTCTGTTGGTGCCTTCTTCATATTCGTTCAATGTGGTTGGTTCTGTGCGATTGCGACGTTCTTGCCTCATGTGCTCATACGCCCCACGGCCGGGGGGGGGTGTAAGATGCGTCCTTCAAAGGTATTCTTTACATGCAGCATGTGAATGCATGTACAAGATCTCTTTCTGTCGATTTCCACAGACTTTCTGAACAGAAAAGAACATCAACGAATGACGACACGAAATACCTGCATCCATAAACCGATCCATCCCCGAGGGCGTGCAGGCGTGAAAACTGTGCAGCTACGGTACCTTGAGGGAGTCATCGCGTCGAATGTCAAGATTCCAGGCAGCTTCAAGGATGAAATCAACAAGAGTCAGTCAGTAAGCCAGTCAATGAGCTGGTGGATCCGTGAGCCATCAGGTCACAGTCGATGGTCGGGAAGTAGTCTTCCTGTCAACGCTTTGTTTTTGTTGCCACTTCAGTGCTCTCTTCCGAGCCTCAAGAGAGAGCCCGTGTGCTAGAAAAATGCAGCCTGTAGGGAGAGACGCTCAAATTGACATTTGCGTCTGTGACACGGAGAACAGACAGCAGACGGCAATCAAGAAGCTCAAGTGAAAGAGAGATTCGAGGGGAGGGGAGGTCCTCGATGGACCCCTCAAATGTTTTCTTTCTGGCACGTTGGTTCCCCTGTCTTTCGTCTCTTTACATGAGGTTTTGTATAAATGTCCCTACCTGACAATTTTTCTCCTTCGCTGCTCTCTCTCTCTCTCTCTCTCTCTTTCTTTCTCTCTCTCTCTCTCTCTCTCTCTCTGTGTGTGTGTGTGTGTGTGTGTGTGTGTGTGTGTTCAGCTGCCCTCGACTTTAAAAAGGAACTGGACGCGGGGGTCGAAAAGTGGCGAAGTTTCTACAGGCACGTCTGGGATGAATGGACGTGCGCACAGCTCTTTTCCCACTCTCGCCATCGCGCTGCGTGTATATTCATGGGGGTCCTGTACATTTTGGTGTCCAGGCTCTCTCTCCTCACATGCGTGGTTTAGTTAGTCATGGGAAAGTGGAACGCGGTGTAGTTTTCTCTGACTCTTTCCTTTTTGTTTGTTTCATTTTGACCGGGGCGGGCCCCTTTTGTGGATGGAATAAAAAGCAACAGACAAAAAAGCGAAAGGAAAGGAAAGGAAACTGCACACAACGGAAAGCAAGAGAGAGAGAGAATGAATTAACGATGGTTCCCCAGCAGGTTCATGCGGCGACCGATAAAATTTGATTGCCCTTCGTCTTTGTGTGTGCGCGCACTAACTTCCTTGTTCGACCTCGAACACATGCACGATCCGACTCCCCCTCTCCTCGCCTGTTGATGCATGGATGTTGCAGAGACTTCAAGACCATGCGGGAGACAGAAATCCCGAAGATGAAACTCCGGAAGGGCCACGCTTTTGCGGGGTTTCCCCTCCGCTGGTCCTCTGCAGAGTTTGAGCGCATGTCCTCAATCCTGAAGGATGACGACCGATTCATGAAGATGATCGGGGTCAGTGGAGTTACTCAGTCAGGCAGTCAGTGGGAGAGGGGGGGGGCGTACGTGGGGCGTGTAGGCATGGATCAGCACTTCAGCCAGTCTGTGGGCTGATCGCAATCGGATTCTCTTACAAAAGATAGAGGAGAAAAGACGAGAAGTGAAAGAAATCATTTACTGGTCGCTAGGCGCTTCCTCATCGCATCGCCAAGATGTACCCCTGCGTCTTGCCTTGACAGAGTTGGTGGTATCTCCGTTCTATTTCATTCCTTTTTCTATCTCTTCGATCTGTGAATGCCTTTATTCCGCTTCCTTCCTTTTCCTCTCCTTCCCTTCTCTGCCGAATCCGTCAAAACGTTTGTCTGCGCTTTGCAACGGAGATTTCTTCTGTCTGTAAGTGAACGACAACGCAGAAACAGAAAAACAAAATATGAAAAAATAGACCAAAAATGTTGACTGTCTCTGCATATATCCATCCGTGCGTGCCTTGCAGTGCGAGTCGGAGAATGCAGTGATCTTCATCAAAGTGAAAATCAATCCCTTGCCTGGCGGTCAGTGTGGGCGGAACGGGTCGGGAGACGGACCTTATCTGTATGTGTCTTGACTCTGTCGTTCTCTTTCACCCTCCGTGTGCTCTTTCCTTATGGGGAGTGAACATTCGTGTCGTCGGACCCGCCCTTCACTTCTAGCTTTCTTGGTCTACATATCTTGCTGCCTGCCTCTTTCTTCGTGTGTTGGTGTGGATCTCTGCCTGCCTGCTTCTCGTTCTGGCCTTCTGTGCTGCCTTTTTTGTCTATTTGAATACCTCTAAATCTCTCTGTCTCCGTATCTGCCTGTTTTTCTCTCTCTGAGTCTGTCTGATAGTGTTTTTGTGTCCCTCCGCTCTCCCTTCTGGTGTCGCCTCATCTCTCCGCTTTACCTTCTTGGCCAATCAAAGGTTGACGGAACCGCTCTCCCTTTCTTTTGCCCCACCCGTTTTTGCTTGCAGGCGTACCGGAAGTTTTCATGTTTCTCGGGATCTCCCTTCCTATTGAAAAACACCCGTATACTCAAAAAGACATTCTCGTCAAATAATGTACGTGAACTAATTTCCTTTTAGTACATTTTATGAATTGACTCTATAAAACCGGGCCTCTTTCTGCACACTTTAGTAAGTTGAGTTAGTTTTTTTGTCAAATTTGTATACGTCATCGACTCAACTCATTGTTTTTTAGTTATCATTATGGTTCATCATCATCATTGTCACACAATTTAATTTTTCATTATCATGTATCATAACCTAGATCATAGCTAGGTGACCCAGGTCCAGGGCTGCCAGGATGATAGCCTATTTCTACATGTCTGTGAGCCTAGCTATCAGTTTAGTTTTTGATCAGTTATAAGCTTGAAACTAGGCTTGAAACGACTTCAAATTTACTTATAAATTGAGTCATAATATATGAAGCAACATAGAGTGCAAGCAATTTTTTTTAAACATTAGGTACATACTAGGCTACTAGCTGTATAGTAAGAATCACACTTTTAAAGTATATATAAATAATTAAAATAATTAATGAACCTCTGAGAAAAGTGATTAAACTTAATCAATTTTAACTATACAGCTTTAGAACTCAAGCGAAGGCTGACAACTTGCAGGCAGTGATAAACGTTTAAATTTTAGACTGGCTTACAATAATTATCTTACTTTCCAATCCGATTCACTCAATCAAGTCACGATTTAAGTGAAACAGGCGACCAGGCACGACCTATAAAATATGCTTCTATAGACATGCATGCACACACGTCTGTAATAAAACGGGTAAAAGGATAGTTTGTTTTTTGTACTAAATGTTCATCAACATTGAACGATAGGCGGATAGAGGATAGGATGAGAATGGGCTTAGCAGCCATCCAACTGCTTATCCCTTGAATATGCATACATGCATGTATGAATGAATGAATGAATGAATTTGCTGTGCTACTTGCATAAGCCGAGCTTCTAGCACCCCGTAAAGTCGGCGTAGGTATGCAAAGGATTGTCAATTACCCATTTAAGAGAGCAAAAAGTGACTGAAAGACTCCTCAAGCAGATTTGCATCGAGTTCTTTCACCATCTCTTCGTCAAACAGGCCAGGGTACAAAACGTTGCTCTGTATGTTTCTTGTCGTCCTGCACTCCTTTTCTGGTTTTATGATGAGAGGAGCTAAGTAGGGGGGGAAAACGCAATCTGAGTAGGGTGTCCTCCCCCGGTGTAGAAATATGTCTGGAGGAAAGGATGGGTGTAAACACGGAGGAAACTAGGGAGGAAATGAGAAATCATATACCACCGGACTTTATCAACGTTTCGAACTTTGAAAACACATGTTTCAAAAAAATAAAGATAATCAAATTTTATGAATAAAAAAATATTTAGATTGATAGTTAAAACCTTGAAACTTAATTGAAATTCACTACATAAAAAAAAAGAAAAGATTGGAAAAACTTTTTTTTCATGGATTTTTTTTTTATTTATCATGGCAGTCAATGGGTAAACAACTTTTGTTCAGGTGTTACAAGAGTGTTGTATGGGATGTTGCGTAAAATACACAGTACGGTTAGGAGGAACCAAATTAATTTGGTTATGGCCGTCCGGTAATCATATTTACCCTGTAAAAAATGTTGGAAAAGTGATAGAAAAGTTGTTAAAAAAGTGATAGAAAAGTGATACAAAAATGATAGAAAAGTGATAGAAATTCAAATTTCTAACATGTTAGAAATTTAGGTCAAATTTTTAATATTTTTTATAATTTCTATCAAATGTTAAAAATGTTAGAAAAATGATAGAAATTTAAATCACTTTTCTAACAACTTTTCTATCACTTTTCTAACATTTCTAACATTTAATAGAAATTGACTATAATTTTTAATATATTAGAAATTAAAGTTTCTTAATCTAATTTCTATCACTTTTTTAACTTTGAATTTCTATCACTTTTCTATCACTTTTTTAGCAGTTTTCTATCACTTTTCTATTACTTTTCTAACAACTTTTCTATCACTTTTCTAACATTTTTTGCAAGATATGGGTATGGTAGTAAATTGAAGCAGAGGTACCATGGTAGTGGTAGTATAGGGGGTCTTCCTAATAATTTTACGCTTTTCAATAAAAAGATTCATAAAATATGAAACAATTAATTAAAAAATTATAAAAACTCTTTGTGGAAAACCATTAAAATGATTGAAAACAATCGTTTTACATTTTTTAAATGAAATATTAATGTGCGAAACCTAATAAATTATGTGCGTTTGTGAGTGCACACATTGTGTACTAGGGAATATGAAGACAGCTTTCTCCATACTTTGTACTATGCATGATGAAGGCCCCCACCTTATGGTCAAGGAAAAAAGGTTGTGCGTGGGGGGCCTTCTGCAAATATTTGGAGCAAAAAAGATAGTACGGAGTGGTACAACCCATAAGAACGTAAGAAGGGGTATTCTTTTTCGAAGCTCAATATTTTTTAATAAATTCAGTGACAGAAAGTATGCCAAAGTCGCGCGGTACAAGCCCTCCTTCAATATAGTCTGAACGATTTGAGATACCATTCCAAAGACGGCGCTCAAAATAGTCTACAGGGGTGTCAGACATGTTTTGGACCGGATCAATCGAGTGGATACTGTTTTTTTATTATGAGATGGATGAGACAGAAAGTTATACAGTTCTGAAAAACGAATGCAGAGGATCAAAGAAGATGAACAGTAGGCCCAGACGCTGTAAAAACAGCTGTTCTTACCTCGTTGCTCACACCTCATGCAAGCCTCGCCTTTTTTCAGAAACTAGCTCATATGCAAGCTCTTTCTATAGAATCAAATGAATCAATCGTGAAATTCAGAGAACCGTTTCATCTTTTCAAAATCGATGCATGATAGATCACGAATTAAGGGCTTGATCCGAAAGCAAAGGTAAACATGCATATACGCTTGCAAGTTTTTTTTACCGCTTTGTTGGGGCCTTTAGTTTAAACTACCATCGCTATGGTTACTTAACGCCGGGGTCTAGGACCCCCTGGTTACTGCTCACGAGTTACCAAATCCATGGTCACCATGAAATCGCTTGACCCCCCTGGTAGTTCCCCCTAACCATACTGTGTAGCATAAAAACTACATGTGTTTTGGTTGATGGAGGGGCATTGACTTAAAGTTTGTTCTTAGCATCTGGCTTATGCGTCTTTTATCTCTTCTTTCTGTCCTGGTTACTGCTCTCGCTGCTAGCTCTCTCTCTCATGTGACCTCATACTTGATGTTCCTCCATCCGAATGCCTTCTTCGGCATTTGCTAAGTACTTCCTATCCCTTAGTCATGACCAGCGCACTGCCTACTCTTCCTTCCTCCCAGCCCTCCCCCTACATTCCTCTAGTCTCCCGAATGCATGCGCTTGCCGCTTTCAGGTGGGCAATCTGCAGCCGGGCTCGGACCCAGCTGCACGTTTTGCTCACATGTTGTCCCCATTTCTCACTCAATCGCTCTGCCACCCTCTTCAAAAACATCTTAGCCTCCTTCTCCATCGTCCCGTCGACCGCACTCACGAGTGAGGTGAAGTCGCACCCTCTGTCCGCACTTACCTGCCCATGTTTCCTCTTCTTTTCTTCTGCTGCTGCTTTGAGGACTTGAGTCCGGGTCACCTTCTCCCTCAAGGCGGCGTATGGGTTTATCACCCTGATATCGAAAATTGCCAGCCTCTGTGGAACATAGGCCCTCCGGACTTGGAAGTCCTCCCTTAGTGCCAGACATCCCTGCACCTCCCTTTCCTCCCTAATGATCGGCTCCTTTGCATAAACCGCTCCCGCGGGGTATGCTTCCGCTGCTAGACTCGCCTATGTGCGGTTGACTTCGTCATGTCGCAGCGTGAGCAGTCCTCCTACTGGGCAGTTAAGGGCGTGTTGCAGACTCCACCTTTGTGAGAGGCATTCTGCCTAATAAGAAGACTGAGTAATAAAGGGCTGGCAAGCGTCAGGCAGAGTTGGGCCGGACAGGGAACCCAGGCCATATAGCGTGCATGGGTGTATCATGAGGCTGCACATCGTGAAGTCGGGCATGTTTTCATTAAGTGATTTTGGTGAAGTGCATGCTTGACGTGTCTGCTTGACGTCATCACTAAGAATGCTCAAGATTGATATTAACTGCTAAACCAAACCAACCGATATCTATCAGACTTTAACCACCTATATTTAATAGTACTAAGACTCTAGTAAAACAGCTTACATCTGGTAGTTCAGAGCCTCGTTCCACCCTCAGTTAAAGGAGAATGCTCTTATTGAATTCAGTGTACGCAGACTGGTTCAGTCTACCAACTGTCGACTCCATACGTCGATGGAAGATATGACAGAGGATGTACTGGCTCCAGGGATTCTGCAGATCATCGGGGCCATTGAAGGATTGTCTTAGCAGATTGACTCTATGCAAGCGACGCAAAACCTGCATGGAGAAACTCTGCAATTACTTGTTTCTCAAGCCCCTCAGGAATCTGTCCAGGCAACGGTGACGTCACCTGCCATTGTGCCAGCCCAAAGTACAACCGCGTCCTCGTCGCACTACATGAAGCTGTGAGAGGCCCCTGCTCTGTTCTCTGGAGTGAGGGCCAAGCTGACCAGGTGGTTGAAAGATGTAGAAGACTTCTACAAACTTGAGAAAGTGTTGGACCTGGACAAGGTACTGGTGGTAAAGAACAGAATGTCCCAGGACCTCAAGGAATGGTTTGATCTCTATGAGAACGAGAACGGACCATTCTAGAACTGGGAGTTGTTGAAGGCTGCCCTCATCGAGCATTATTCAGACACACTGGCTAGACAGAAGGCCAGAAAGGACCTGAAGAAGTGCCGATGTACTGGAGCTGGGGTCGACGACTACAACAAGCGATTCAAGCCGCTTGTCGTGAAACTGAAGGACCGGTTGATCGAGGAAGACATCGTTGAAGACTACATCTCTGGTTTGCTAGCAGATGTTCGCCTTGAAACAAACAAGGTGCATCCGGTCAACTTGGTCATTGCCATAAAGATGGCAAGCGAGCTTGAGGTCTTTCTTTCTGGTGGAGAAGGACCGCGAGGCGGGACATGAGACTTCCAAAGGCCGAGTGCCTTCGAGAGTGGTGGGGAGAGTGCCCGACACAACTCTCCACTGGGACAAGAGGAAAGGCCCATCCCCATGGACCTGTGTGGGGTTCGTCAACTCCCACCACCACTCACACCAGTAGAGAGGTCTCTCTGCATTGCAGAGGGAAGGTGTTTCAGATGCCGCCTTACAGGGCATACTGCTAGGCAGTGTCCAGATCCCTTCTCTAGACTCGGCGGAAACTTCTCTGGAATGTGGAGACTCACTGGTGGAAGGAACCCTCGGGACTCGCAGGACTACGGGAGATTCCATGGAAACTTTAGGCAGGGGGGATGGGGGCAGGGCAGAGGCGGATACCAGGGAGATCGCAGAGGGTTTGGAGCTCCATTCCCGACCGTCCAAGCATGGCTACCTCTGGGCCAGTCACAGTGGAGAGGGGGATGCAGAGACGGTGGTCCCAGAGAGAGAGGAAGAGGTAGAAGGAAGCCGGCAGGTAGGGGAGTTCGAACGATTTACGGAGGTTTCGAGACGGATGAGGACCTGGTAATAGAAGCAAAAGGACTTAAAACTTATGATTAGTGCCTCAAGATGGGAAGAAGCCCTGAGAATGAAGATGTGCTAATAGAAATAAAGGAGGAGGAAAATGAAACAGGAGTCCGTCCGGGGTTGTTTGTGTTTTCAGGTCGAGTAGCTGGTGTACCTGCCAGAGTTTTAGTTGATTTGGGTGCAGATGATATTTATCTTGACCGTCGTTTTGCTCATGCCCACCATCTCCGTGTGTGCAGATTGAGACGACCCGTTAACTTGCATGGTGCCCTCAAGTCCTCGAAGACTCGGTCGGTCTGTGAGTGTGCACTCACAGTGCCGATCAACATTCAGGGGTATCAAGAGACAGTGGGTGCAATGTTGGCCGACCTGGATGAGTATGATTTGATCTTGGGGACAAAGTGGGGTCGTGCCTATGAGCCTGAACTGCAGTGGTCGTCTTAAAGTCTGCGTTTTTGGTTCAGAGGGAAATTGATTTATTGGGTTTCAGATATGGAGTTGGAGGAAGAGGATGAGGAACAAACATTCAGCACTCCTCCTCTTCTCTCTTCTGTGCAGGCAAAGCGGGCGATCCGGAAAGGAGCTGTCTGCCATCTAGTCAGACTACAGATAGAAATCCCTTTTCGTGAGTCCACTGGGGTTGCCTGCAGGGTTCAGGGATTGCATGAAGTCAGTAAAGACGGGGGGAGAAAGAATGCTGGGGAGAATGGAAAGGGACTTAGGGGTAGTGAGGCAATGAATGATGATTTTCTCTCTTCTCTTCCTTCTGATCATCCTATTCTCTCTTCACCTGAATTAACTGAGGTTCGTGAGTACCTAAAGAAATCGACCGTGCCGATCGACGTGAAGAGAATTGTGGCAGACAATGCATCTCTCTTTCCTGATTCCTTGACAGGGTTGCCGCTATCCCGGGGGGAAGGACTTGACTTTAAGATAGATCTCGAACCAGGACACCCGCCTCCAGCTCGCCCACCCTATCGTCTCTCTTTGGGTGAGCTGAATGAATTAAGGAAGCAAGTTGATACATATTTGAAGCAAGGATTCATTCGACCGTGTTGTTCTCCTTTTGCAGCACCAGTTTTGTTTGTGGCAAAGAAGGATGGGACAATGGGGATGTGTTATGACTATACGGGATTAAATAGAATCACAGTGAAGGATAAGTATCCATTGCCTCATCTTCAAGATTTGATCGATAGGCTGTATGGGGCAAAATTTTTCATGGCTCTTGATCTTCGGCAGTACTACCATCAGATGAGAATGAGAGAGAAAAACGTGCCCAAAACAGCCTTCACGACGAGGTATGGGAATTATAAATGGCTGGTAGTCTCTTTTGGATTAACAAATGCCCCCCCAGCAGCCATGCGATTAATTTAGTATGTGTTGAGGGAGTGCCTTGATCGGTATGTATCTGTATTTTTGGAATTGACTGTACTGATAATTGAAACTTTTGTACTGGAAAGTGACT
>JAHBMJ010000724.1:25378-41904 GCA_018398765.1 Chromera velia | reverse complement strand
CGTACGTTGGACTCCATCAGTCAGGAGGAATATCAGTCCAGTACCAAGCACAATCACCAGACAAAGATAACGATCACATTCTTTGGGTGTGAGGATAAACATCAATCGATCAGTCGCTGCATGCCAATGAATGCGATAGGCCCGCATGCATGCCATCCGGGGCCGACTGACAGGCACTGCAGGGGCGGCGCACTGGTTGCACCGCAAGGTACGAGGCTGACCCGCGACGCACACAAGCATACATAAGCCAGACGTTAGGTATGAACCAGGGTGGTTCATAACAGTTACTATATTGGCAGGGATGTCAAAACTTTATAATTCTAAAATTTAACAAAAAGTATGAAGATCCACACTAAAAAATAATTAAAAAAGTTTGATAAACAAAGCGGCGATAGTGCTCGAAAGCACCAATAAATCACTTATCACTTATTACTTAATTTCTTAGCTAGGCTTAAAATCCTATGAAATCCGATAAAATCCCAGCTGAAATTCTATATAAAATCTGTTACAATCCTTTTTTCATTTTTGATCCTAGTATAAAATCATGTATAAATTAAAATCCTAACTTGAACTGATTCTTGAACTATACACATACGTAGGCCCGGGTAGTGTTAGGTCCAATGTACTTCAATGCGCTTTAAAAAAATGAATACGTAGTACCAATATGTATAAAACAACTGTGATGTTCAGAATTATTCAAAAACACTCTAAAAAACACTGGAAGCTAAGTTTTTTTATTGTGTTAGTTATTTTATTTCTGAAAAAGGTGGTAGTTGCTGCATATTTGCTACTGACAATACCACATGTGGCTAGCTGCATTGTAAGTAGAGTTGTGGAACCTAGTGTGGAACTATTCGCAGCCACTCTCCTGTCTAGTCTCCTGTAGACTCTCTAGCTGGCTCTCTGGACTCTAGAAGAATCTTCAGTGTACAATTAAGTGCCCCCCCAGTGATTCGAACAGACTGCGTCATTGCGTGCCTTACGAAATTGATAACACTTTCAGTCTCGAACAACCTCCACCAGCCTCTCCCTTGGGTGCAACGGTTCCCCTCTCTCATCTTCCCTCGGATTTCCGACAACGCGTCTTGAGAATCTGTTTTTCGTTTTTCTTCTATGGAACATATACTCCCGCTCCTTCCTCTGGTCGAGGAAGGTGTCCCACCCATCGGGTCGCAAGTCCTCCCTCTTCACCTTCGCATACCCAAAGTCTCGCATCACCAGCGTATCTCGTCTCTTTGCCTTCCTCACTCTCCACTCAGCCAGTCGCTGGGCAAAAAGATCCTCATCCGAAAGAGGACCCGGCGCTGCCGCATCTCCCCCCCCCACCCTGGCCGAGTCTGCCAGCATCTGCGCTCTGTGGAACCTCTGATACTGCAGAGGCAGGTCGGACCTCCGGGGCCTCCCGTCGGAGTCGTACATCGCAGAGAGAGCTGCAGGGAGGGGTTGGGTCAAGGGAGGGGAGGGATCGGGGACATCTTCTGTACGTTGGGTGCAATGTTGTATCTATCAATCCATGTAGTTCCCTGCAGGCTAGTCTCACATTCAGTTTGATTCGAGGACAGGAAATAGGATCGAATGGATTTAGAAACTCAAATTCAAACGATTTGGGCCGACAAGCAGAGGCCGAAGAGAACTTGCAACGAATGACGCATAAGAGAGAAGGACAGCAGTGCAAGATGACGACAAAACATCCAAACCATGTTTCACAATTCTTTCCTATCCATTTCCTGACCCTTCTCTTCCTCCCCCTGTGTCCCTGCGTGCTCCTCCGCATCAAATTCCGCGAACGTGGTTCTCAGTCGGGCCTCCTCGTCCAACAACCACTGGGGCTTCACGTACCGCACAAAACACCCACGCGCCCGCATCTTCTCCAGGAAATGAACCATCTCCAGATTCGGTCGGGCCTGCATGCATGCATTCATCCATCCATCTATCCATCCATCCATTTATTACACCAAGGTGACCACAGAGGGGGGGGGGGGAAGAGAGGAGAGAGCCGATTGAGGTTGAATGGATATAAAGGGGGGGTATGCATCAGTGGAGGAGCGTGTGGAGACAGATGCACTCTTTTTTGTCCCTGTTTCTGTTTCTGTCGCGCTACCTTCTTTGCGTACGCAGGCAGGTTGATTGCCTATCGTCTTTCATTGCTTGCATCCGAACTCTGGGGCAAGAAGGTCGAGCAACTGGTGGTCCTGTGAATGAACAGGTGACTCCCTGTGTCCTTCCTTCTATCAGTCTGTCTTTCCCTCAGTGCTTTGTTCGTGTGTGTGTGTGTGTGTGTGTGTGTGTGTCAGAGAGAGAGAGAGAGAGAGAGAGAGCGTGACTGTTCCCGGGGCCCTTTGTTCGACTTCTGTGCTTCCCTGTCGGTTTTGCTGGTCTGTCTGTCTGTCTGTCTGTCTGTCTGTCTGTCTGTCAAGAAAAGACGATATTGTCTGTCTGTCTGCCTGCCTGTCTCTTTCTTTCTTTGCATAATCTGCTTCCTCTGTCCCCCCCCTCCCCCTCCCGCACCCTCACCCTCTCCCTCACTCACCGTTCTCGGAAGAACTTCAAACTTGTAAGGCCGCAGGTGTGCCTTCAAGCCGACACGGTCCAGGTACACGATCGTCACGGAGCCTACACAGGAAAGGGAGAGGGAGATGACATTCACAGACGATCACCAGTGAGACGCCGCAAGACGGCAGTGAGGATGCCAGCTGAATGTTCGGGATACACAAGGACAAAGAAAGCGACAGAGGGCGAGAGCAACTGAAGACGGCGGGAGCATGCACAGACACAGAGAGACTACGGGGGGATTTCAATGAGGGCAGGCAGGCCTCACGTACACACGCAACCAATCAACACAAACGCATGCACATGAACAGGCATAAACACACCGGCACTTGCACAAAGTACATGCGTGAAAAAACATGCACACACGCACACACACTCTCACAGGCTAATGCCCACAAGCGCACCGACGCACCTCCCACTCTGCGGATTTGATCGATGGCCGACTGGTCTGCCCCTGCGACCTCGATGTCAATTTTGTAGGGGAATGGGTAGTCATTCTGCAAGGTTGAAACGAAAAGAAGGTTGAAAGTCAGTGGGAGGGCTTTGCTTGGGATATCTTGAGAAGGTGTTTTTCAACAAAGGTTGACCTCGAAGATTGAAATCCGTTGTCGGTCAGTGGGATATCTTGCTGGGTGAGGGACACTTTTTCGAATGATTCATTCTCAAACAGCGTTGCAATTCCATGGTCAGCGCGCGTATATCTGTCTGTGTGTCTGGCTGTCGGCGTGCCTGCCTGCCTGCCCCCCAATCCGTCTCTCTGGAAGCAGGTTGCGGTTCTGACTCTGGACTCTTTTCAGAAACCGAAGCTGAACTGAGTAAGTGAAGGACTCAGAACCAATAGCGGAGAGGGGAGAAAGAGTCTTCCACAGTTTGTACTACAGTCTGTATGGACAGTTGCTCAGACGGGCTTTTGTGGACAGTCAAGGAATGAGGCGTGTTCGTAGATCACATTGTCCTCTGTAGAGACAAGCTTTTACAGAGCTCCCTCAGGAGATGTGAGCAAAGCGTCTGCTCTCCCTCTCCCTCTTCGTCCGTCTCTCCCTCCCTCCCTCTCTCTCTATCTGTCTATCTATCTATCTATCTATCTGTGTCTGTGTGTATGTGTGTGTGTGTGTGTGTGTGTGTGTGTGTGTGTATGTGTGTGTGTCTGTGTGTCTGTGTGTCTGTGTGTATGTGTGTATGTGTGTGTGTGTATGTGTGTGTGGCGTGTGTGTGTGTGAGAGAGAGAGAGTCTCTGGGGGGCACGGAGGGTGATTGTCCCCTTCAATGGTCATGTGGGTGCGTGAGGGGACTGACCGGGTTGAAGAGCCTCACTCCCGTCTTCACACGGGCGCACCTGGAGTCGTGCAGGTGCCTCTGTGTGATAGGGAACCTTCAAAAAGGAGCACGGGGCGTGGGAGGAAAGAACAAAGTCATCAGAGGCCCACAGGCAAACAGGCAATGGCCAACAGACAGAGGTCGACGAAGTGAAAAGCCGAACCCGACACGTGAAATCTCACACGATGGTGGGAAGCAGGCAAGCGACCGGAGCTTCAAGTGCTGTGTTTTTTGCCTCTTATAATTTCGGTTCTCACCATGAGACAAGTAAAGCCTCACTTCTCACTTGTCTTTCTGTTTTGTTGAGAGCGTCTCCCCATCTTTCTTTGACAAATAGGCCAAGAACGGAAAGGAAAGGAAAGGAAAGAAAGGGGGAAAGAAAAGCAGAGGGACAGTGTGGGAAGCGAGGCAAGAGAAGGGACACAGACGAGATTCTTCCTATCAGCCGCCTGCGGACTCACCTTGCATCCAGCCTCCCCCCTTCGATGAAGTACCGCAGTTTCCTCAAAGAAAGAGGCTGCAGTCCCTTGCGCTGCCTGGGAGGGAAGGTAGACGGGTGGGGGGATGAGAAGAGAAGGGGCCGAGACCCAAGGTTCTGAGGCAGAAAGCAATAGCCACCGCTGATAAGGACAACGGTTTCACGAGACCGTGCAGAAAACAAAAAAGAAGAGGCAAGCGAGAGAGATATCCAGAAGATGTTCGACAACATGTGGGGGGCAGCTGCTCCTTCCGTTTCTCTGCTCTTTGCCCCCCTCGCATTCATCTGCCTTCCACCATCTGACCCACCTTGCAAGGTGTGCAGCCCTCCACTTTGGGATTCTTTGATAGAGCGGGGGGGGTCCCTGTTTGGAGTGATAGGGTTTCCTGGAGATCAGACAGGCCCGACTTCTCCACTTGGCCCTCTGGCCCTTCCCTCCAGACTTTCGCCCTCGCGGTACCTGCTTCTTTCTCTTCAACTTGTACTGCAATGCAGCAGAAGGATGGAAGGAGGGAGGGACCAACAAAGACAGGCAGGGAGACGATTAAGCGTAGAAAATCCACGAACCGTAAGATGGTAATGCGTGTAGACGGGCTGGAGAGCGCTGGATTGGCAAGCGGAACATTGAGGGTAAAAGAAACAGTACAGACAAACTGATTTCATGAATACAAAATACAAAGCATCAGCGTCCGGAACCCATGCAATACAATTCGAACCGACGTCCACGCACAATGTGTAAGGGTGTCAAGGGGAAGAGACGGCAGTAGCAGTCTGACCGGATCTCTGAGGTTATTTTCCGTAATCGGAAAGAAGGGCCGTCTCCTGGGTACTGCAAACCTCAGAGTGAAAGGGTGGGGCTTGAACGCTCCCTGTGTGCCGTCACTCCACTGTTGGTCCGTATGGAAATGCCGTCTCCAGATATGCCACCAGGATCCTCCAACTGCATGCCCTTCTGTCGGACAAAGCGGAGACGGGAGGCGCCTTCCGAGAAATAAAGCGGTGCCTCTCAGACGCTCCATCTGTCAAAGGCAGACGACTGCAGCTTCAAGAAAATCTACGCATCCAGACCTAGTACGTCACGTCACCACTCACCCGTCTCCTTTTGGGCCGGGTCCAAAAATGGCGTCAAATCAGACTGTGGCTTTCATGGATTTGACACGACTTTGGCATGTCCATACTTTTCTAATCATTTCTGAATCCTTGCAAAAAAGCCTGGCAGTGATGTCAACGGTTCAAGGGGAAGTCTGTGTCCCACACACCGAGTGACTAGCTAGCTGAGACTCTGACTCTCAATGATGAAAGATGGTCAGTCATGGTCAGCCAGGCGCTTATCAGGCGCTTGCATGGCGCGGCCCGCGCCACCGCCCGCGCAGCATGCATGCGCGGCTATATAGGGCCAGGCTAGGGCCGCGCGCCGCCCGCGCGATCGACTTCATGTGCGTACAATTGCGTACAAGATTCGAGACATGCAGCGTGTGAGATCGCGTGTGAGATTTGTTTATGATTTGCTCGGTGCATGCACGACTTACTCGCTTCTTTCAGACCCATTGTTGTACCTCCGGAGATGGGCTTTCAACCTCACATCGCAACCTTGATCGCCATGAAGGCAGGGCATCAATGCTAAGGCCATTTGTGTTCCTCTGTGCAGGCCTCTTTCTGGTGACAGCTGCACTCCGGCCAACTTCACGAAATTCAGTAGCTCGGTTTACTGAAACCCTTGCAGCTGCGTCCCTAGCGACCATGTCCACGACAACGCATCCCTGGCACGATGTTGACATCGGAGAGAAGGCTCCCGATGAGTTCATGTGCGTCATTGAGATCCCCAAAGGCTGCAAGGTCAAGTATGAGCTGGATAAAGGTGCGTGTGTTCTTCAGAGCTTCGGCAACACATTCCTGCAGGCATCGGCAACAGATGTCTTGATGAGTTCTGCCTGAGACTGTGCGTGCAGATTCCGGGTTGCTGAAAGTGGATCGCATTCTTTACTCGAGTGTGATCTACCCTGCAAATTACGGTTTCATACCGCGCACACTTGGTGAAGACCATGATCCTCTGGTCAGTTCGCACAGTCCTGTCTCCTTGAAGAGATCGAGATATTGCTTTGCTTTTCGTGGCTCCTGTTCGTCTTTTTGCCTTCAAGATTCCCGCCCTGGTTTGCAATGCTTATCTTTGACAGCTTGAGTCTGTGTAGCTGCTCCGTGTGCTTCATTCGTGCGCTGTCTCCCTCCCCGTCTCCTTGGCTCAGTGAGTCAGTCAGTCTGCCTCTCTGTCATCTGATCTGCATGGCTGCAGGACGTTCTGGTGCTGATGCAAGAGCCTGTGGTGCCGCTCTCAATTCTGAGGGTGAAGCCGATCGGTCCGTCTTTCCTGGTCTCTCTCTCTCTCTTCCGAGTGATGTGCTACTGTCAGGCTTAAAGGACAGTTGCAGAGCGACGAGAATCAGCAAAGTCAACTCCCTTCACAGAGTGGGGCTGCATACCGTCTTTCAGACCCTTTGACAGTATGGTATGGAATGGTCTGCTGGCTGAACACTCACACATCTACTTCCTCTCCTCTCTGGAGTCCGTTTGAGTTTGTCTAAATGTGCGTGTATTTGTCTGTGAGTGAATGTGCGGGGTCGAGTTTGTACTAGTTTGCCCATGTTCACCTTTCTGTGTATGGGCGCATGGGCGCGTTTCTTGCCTTCTTTCTTTCAATTTTGAGCGAATGGTGCTGTGTTGTCTGCTGATTTTTGCAGGCTATATGGACATGCTCGGTGAGTGAGTGAGTGAGGTCCCCCTTCGGCCCGCCTTTCGTAGACGGCGAAGTGTTCTTTCTGTCTGATTACCTCCCCCCACTGTCCCCCAAATCTCTTTCGCCGGATAAATCAGTAGAGAGAGATAGGGTAAAGACGGCCACTAACCTCCTACTTTTCCCTTCTTACTCCTCTCTGTCCTCTCCTTCGTATGAGGGTCCCTCTTTTGATTTCTTTCCCTTTCCACCCCAAACCATCTTGTCTTCTCCTCTCCTCTCATCTTGTCCCGTCCCGTGCATTTCCTCTTGGTTCATCGCCTTTCTCTTCTTTCGACTCCTTACCTCCCTGTGTGCCATGATCGCACGCACGCACACGGAAGAAAATGCACGAAAGGCACGCACAGAGGCAGGCATAGATTTTGAAAGGAAGGAGGCCGTTCGATCGGCCTCACGTCCCTGTTTTCCTTCTTTTCTTTCCTTCTCACTTTTCCCTTCTTCCTTCCTTCCTTCCTTCCTTCCTTCCTTCCTTCCCTTCCTTCCTTCCTTGCTTCCTTCCTTCCTTCCTTGCTTCCTTCCTTCCTTCCTTCCCACTTCTGGCAGACCAGGGGGAACGCGACGACAAAATCATCTGTGTACACCTTGACGATCCTGGTCAGTTTCCATCCATCCATCCATCCATCCATCCAGACAGACAGACAGACTACACGTTTCTTCTTCACAGACAGACAGACAGACACACAGGCGGACAGGAAGAATGTGGGGGAAGGCGTTGGTTGCTGCGTTCTACCGATTCATTTGGACATGAACATTTGTCTGTCCTCTCAGGGAGCTTGAAATATCGATTCCTCGGTGGGCTGTGTGTGAATGGAGGATGGAGGGAGAGCACCTGCCTGTCCTGTCTCATCTTTTTACCACCCTCTTTGTTTGTCTGTTTGTTTCCTTAATTACAGAATTCAGAGACATCGACTCGATCGATCAGGTCCCTCAACACCGACTGCGAGAAATCAAGAGGTTCTTCGAAGGTGCGTGCGCCAGCCAGTCCATGGAGAGAGAGAGCATTGGGGTGTGTGTCCGAGAGCTAGAGCATTGACCTTCAGTGCTCTTCCTTCCTTCCTTGCTTGCTTGACTTCTTTCTTTGTGCAAGTGAACCAAACCCAGCACCTCAAGGGCACCAGGCGAGTCTCTCTCTGACTTGTTTCTCTTTTCTGCGACCTGCCCCGCACGCGAGAGCAGTACAAAGAGTTCCATATGTGAGGTAGGGAAGCAGGCACGCAGGGCAGACAGACAGAAAGAGAAAGAGCAAAACTGACAAACGCAATTTTCGACAAGCGTTTCATCTCTCTGACCGTCTCCCCTTCGGCTGTCTTTGTTCTCTTTGACAGATTACAAGAAGAACGAGAACAAAGAGGTTGGTCACCTGAGGGGATGAAGGCAAGGGGAGGCACAGGCACTCAGATGGTGTGGTGCGTGTGTGTGTAGAGCCTGTGCTCGGTTCTTTTTTGTGTCGCGTCGGAGGTGGGAAGACAAGCAGGCCGCTTTGCTTCAAAGTCGGGAAGGTGTTGCCTGAAAATTTGTATGACTTCCTCAACAAAGGAATGCTTGAGCAACTGAGTTTTCTTCTGGCTCTTCACCTTTACCCCTGTTACTCTCTCTCTCTCTCTCAACATATAGTCTGTCTGTCTGTCTGTCTGTCTGTCTGTCTGTCTGTCTGTTGTGTTCCTGAAGAAAAGGAGGGAGAAGAAGAAGAAACATATAGTCTGTCTGAAAAGACGATATAGTCGATCTGTTTGTCTGTCTGTCTGTCTGTCTGTTCATGAAGAAAAGAAGGGAGAAGAAGAAACATATAGTCTGTCTGTCTGTCTGTCTGTCTGTCTGTCATGAAGGAAAGGAGGGAAAAGAAGAAGAAACATATAGTCTGTCTGTCTATTTCTCTCTCTGTGTGTGTGTGTGTGTGTGTGTGTGTGTCTTTCTGTCTGTCTGTCTGTCTGTGAAGAAAAGGAGGGAGAAGAAGAAGAAACATATAGTCTGTCTGTCTGTGTCATGAAGAAAAGGAGGGAGAAGAAGAAGAAACATATAGTCTGTGTATGTGTGTGGTTGTGGTTGATTGATCAGGTCGCTGTGGACAAATTCTTTGGTGCGGATGACGCGAAGAAGATCGTGAAGGATGGCTGCGAGAGGTTTGTTTGTTTGTTTGTTCGTGGAGGCTGTCTCTAACACAGACGCGCTCAGTTTTCCTGCCTCCGGTCCTTCCGTTTCTTCTTCCTGGCTCCGTTCATTTGTATTCCATGCTTGCTCTCCTTGGTTTCACTCTCTGTCTGCTTTCATTCGATCCATCCTCATCCATTCGAGAGCGTCGGAACGCCAGGCCGCAATCTTCCTTCAATCCCGTTTCCTGTCCAAGTCTCTGATTGCACGCTGCTTCCTGCCCTGCAGTAGATCTGCATCCACGTGACTGGTTGAGTTCCTTCTGGGCAGACCGTCTTTTCTTTTTCCTGAGATCAAATGAATGCAACACTTAGTTCACAGAAGATTCATTTTTTCCCGCTTCCGTCCGTTTATTCCCCCCTTTCCCTCTCCCTGTCTGGCCACACCGCGCATGCAGGTACATCAAGGAGGTGCGCCTGAAGCAGAAGTTTATCCGCATCAGCTGAACTTGAACTTCGTCCAGCTGAGGAAAGCAAAGGGGATGCCAAATGTGCATTTATGTTGCGTGGGCGGGTATTGGTCACAGGAGGGGGGGGGGAGGCGTAATCCTGTTGCATACGCCTTGTTCGTGTCTGCTTTCCTTGTCTGTTTGTTTCCGCGTCCGAGGCCCAACACCAAGAAAACGAATTTTCATTTTTCAAAACGCGGCTGTTGATCTTACGTGGGCTTTTGAGCCTTCGGGTGAATGAAACGAATTCCATTGAGATTGGGTGTGCCAGCAGTGAGGCTGCATACCGTCTCTCACTGGATGGACATCATGCAGAGGGAGGCAGGGACTCACACTTGAAGGGGAAGCCTAGGGGAAAGAAGAGCAGCGCTCTGAAGGGTACCCAGGCACTGATGCTCTCAGTCTCCCTTTTTTTGGTGCCTATTGGCTGTCCCCTGGTTCTTGCCGATCAGTGCACTTTTTGGAGAAAAATTCGAATGGGATAGTAAAGACTCATAGGAAAAGAGGAAAGCGGTAGAAATGTCGAAAAAAGTGGGACTGGGCGAGCCCCCCTTCATTGATTGGCAGTCAAATTGATGAAATTTCATTTTCTGCGGCTAATGGGCGTTTGTTTCTCACACAGTGTATGTAGGTAAGCATGTATGTGTGAGTGTGTGTGTACGCCTGTGTGCGTGTGTGTCTACGTCTGTCTATTGAGCAGGAGGCCAATCCTCCGGACATTAATCCTAACCTATCGTTTGTCTGTCTGTGTGTAATGTCTCTGTTTGTGTGTATGTCTGTTTGTCCCGGTCTCTCTGTCTTTTCCTTCTTCCTCTTCCTCTTTCTCTTTGAAATTATCCTTCTTTCTCTGTTTCTGTCTCTCTTTCTCTCTCTTGTTCCTTCCCTCCTAGTCTCTCTCTCTCTTTCTCTCTCTCTCTCTCTCTCTCTCTCTCTCTTTCTCTCTCTCTCTTTCTCTCTCTCTCCCTCCCTCTCTCTCTCTCTATCAATCAATCTCTTTCTTTTTTGTTGATATATGATAATATGTGATATTATATGATAATTTTTTTTTTATGTGTGACTTTCAGTTTAGATGTTGATATTTTTATGTGAAAATATGTGAAGGTTTGTTTTTATAAAATTACATTATTTTTCTGGTTATTTTTGGAGAATCAAAATTTTAATATATATGGCTTTCACCTTTTAATCCTTTTGTCTATTTTGTTCACCAGTGTTAACCCAAGTTGCTATTATCATAAAAGGGTTGAATTATCCAAAAATAGGCTAGATTACAGGGTTACATTGTACTTAACTTTTATGTAGTGGTCAGAGTGACGAGCTTACTTTAACAGATGGGAAAATCTCTAGAAAAATATAATAGGATAGTATAAGATTCAAAGTCAATCACTAATCACTAAATACTTTCAAAGTCCACACTTCTTTCCTATCAACACTAATGTCAACATTTTCAAAGCCGACAGTTCCCCTCAATAAATCCTAATGCATACGCTTTCTCGTTAACAACCACACAAAAACATCTATTATGAGTTTCCTTAGCTCAATCAAATTGACTAATAATAATAATATATAAAAGTAGTGCAAGCCAATACCTAGCAGTGGACAACAGTGGACAGAAAACAAAGTCTCATCCTATCCTCCATACTTCTCTCTTTACTAGCGGCACCTTCAATTGTATCCGCTTTCTCGTCAACAGCTACACAAGCATACCCATAATCAAGATCTCCAGCTCTAACTTAACTAACACTAACTGACACAGTTCTTCTAACTCTAACGTCTATGTTTGTATTTGTCTTACTAAGCTTGTTTTTTTTGTTTTCATTGGCGGGGCCGTAGCACCCGCCGCTGACAGAAATTCTGCTGTTGGCAGACCCATTGGATCCCCATAGCCCATTACAGTCGTCAATGTGCAATGACCTGCTCCGAGCTACGACAGGCTGCTGCGTGATCCAGCCCGAGCGCCAGCCAGGTAAGTTTATTTCGAGATGGTCTTTTTTGGGGGGTAACAAAGTTCCGGTTTTTCGAAGGAAAAAAAAAACACGCGAGACGGCCACTTGAATCTTTCAGCGCTGCAAAATTCACAGTACATGGACTTTCTCTTGGTGGCTTTCGTGGTTTTGAGCTGACGCTCTTGAAACTCACACACCAGCCAAACGCTTGAATCTGTGTGCTTTTATCCAAGCAGATCAACTGTAAGCTATGGCAAACAAGAGAAAAAGGAAGGCAGAGAGAAGCAAAGAGCAGGTCGACGGAAACGTAAAGAGCACAGAGCCGTCTCCTGACAGGGTCCGCCTGTCTGCCAGACCATCCAGATCCTTTGAAGGCTTTCAACCCTCTTGAAGGAGGGCCAATATGTGTGCATGGTCACTAGGACCTTCTGTGAGAAGGTCAGGGCCAAACCTTCGAAAGCATACAGCCACATCAATCACTGTCAGTTTCTACCCGAGACCGGTCTGCACGACTCCTTCTTCCCCCGTCTCCGTCTCACAACAGAAGCACTCCTTGTCTGTATCTCGGGAAGAGGGGCGGAGCTTTTCGACAGCTTCAGTGGACTTGCACCGCTCTTCCAAGGCATCTCCCTCAGCGTGTCTACTGGGAAATGCTGAGAGTCCGGAGGAGACGGGTTCCTTCAACCGGCCGTCTCCTCACACGCCGTCTCCTTCGCCTTCCTCTGTTTCTTCTTGCCTCAGTGCGATGGGAGTTCCCTCCAACGACATGGGACGGCCTGTATGGGGCTGGAGAAGGAGACGGAAGAACCAGTTTTGCCCATATAATTACCTGAGCAAACCCAACCCCGATGTGATTCGCCGCCCCCTCAGGGCCGAGTCCGTCATCCGTCCCTTTCCGCAGTTCTTCCGCTCCCCCCTTCCCAGGTTGAGCGTCGAGGACCTATCCAGAGCCGTTACCAAGGCTCAGAAAAGGCAATTGCGCCATCCGACCTTCTGGCGCATTGTGGAAGCGGCGGCGGCTGCTCTGCGAAGGGATCTGGATGGTCATTTCCTCTACTGCACGTCTGCAGTGCTCGCTCGGCTGCAGATGCGGGATCAGGTGGGGCTGGCGCGGTTGATATGTGATGTGTGTGTGGATAAACTCGACCGATTGCAGATGAGGGATCTGAGCTCTATTGTTGGGTCGCTGTCTGTTCTTGTGGGGGGACGGGAGAGTGAGGGGGTATGGAGACAAGGAGACATGAAGTACGTAGATCTGCTGAAGTCTGTTGCAGCGCTCGTGCCCGACAGACGAGACTACATGCGTCCGGAAGATGTTGGGCTTCTCTCCGATGCGCTTGCGAGAGAGCGATTGTTTAGCGCAGAGCTGTTTGGCATATTTCTAGAGATTGTTGAGGAGAAGGAAAGACAGAAGGGAGGGAAGGGGGGAGTACCGCCAGACACCCACAGAGCGCTCGTCTCTCTTCTCTCATGTGCACCCGAAGAACAGAAGTCCCTCCCAGCCAGGTTGACTGACAGAATTGAGTGGACGCCTTTGGAGGACAGGAAACGTTCTTTCTTCAATTCTCTGGGCCCCCTCGTCGTCAGACAGCTGACACATCTGGAGGGGAAAAGCCTGGCAAGACTTGCCCCTTCACTCGCACAGATGGGAGCTGCTGTAGACGGCGCCATCTTCGCGTCAGTCTCATTTCGCAACACATTCAGACACTTCCTCGCGTTATTTTGTTCTCTCTGCCCTGTACCTTCCTTCCCTGCCTTCCGCGTTTGCTATCCTTTCCCGACCTGCATGTTTGCTCTCCAGACCCCTGCCTGCCTCAGGCTTTCCTTTCCTCCATGTCCTCGGTTTCCTCTGTTAGGCGATTTCGTTGCAGCAAATGAAGTGGAAGAAAGAAACAGGCACGAGGAAGGAAAGGATGATGGAGGTCTCTGGTGCCCCAGAGTACTTCCGTCGGTTGGAACGCACCTACGCATCGTGCAGAAAGAAGCATTTTGAGACAAGTAGGCAAATGCAGAGTGAAACGGAAAAGACCCCAGAAGCAAAAGAACAACTCAACAGTGATCTCCGCGCCGCGTCTCTTCTTCTTTTTTCGCTTATCACTCTTTCGGACTGCCCCCTGTCCGATTTCTCCTTGCTTCTCGCCTATTTCGCCCCTCTCTGCAGGTCCATAGCGAGGCTTCTCTCGTCCTCCACAGACACAGTCCACTTGGCTGACCTCTCCAAGGCCGCAGCATCCATTTCGAGTTCCCTCTCTCTCTCCGTCTCCGTCTCCGTCTCCAAGGCCGTGGGGCATAACACAAGGATCAGGAATGCGCTCCCGCACAGCCACAGACACAGCGCTCTCTCCCTGGAAGGTGAGATGGAGAGTATCCGAGGCGTGGGAAGGCAGGCAGGCAGAGGAAGGAGGATAAAACAGAGCAGGGAAGCGCGGGGTCTGGCTGAAGTTGACGATGGCAATGAGAGGGTGAGAAGCCTCGAGCTTGCCTTGCGAAAGGCCGAAGAGCAACAGGGGGCTGCCAATTCTCTTTTGTCCAAAATATTCGAAAGTGAGTCAGAGGGTTGGATCAAAATGTGTGGGTTGTTTCATCTCTTTCGTACGTGCCCGGTCTCTTGCTTCGTACGCTCCGACTTTTCCTTTTTTCCTCTTAACATCTGTTTCCGCGTTTTCTTCTCCAAGCGTCCCTCGCTACCTCTTTTCTGCTCTTCACAAACACTCCTCTCTTTTTGCATTCGCCACCGGTTTCTTTCTTTGCTTTCTTGCCTCGTTTTCTTTATCCATGATAAAAATTCAAGCAAACACAGCCCCAAGCCGCAGGGACTTTCTCTCAGATGTCTGCCTGCCTCTGACTCGTTTTCTTTCTCCCTAACTGCTTGCCTCAGTGCCTGCCTGCCTGCCTGCATGTCTCTCTCTCTCGTCTGTCCCTTTGTTTGAAGAATAAATGAAGTACTACAATTTGTCTGTGTGTGTGTCTTTATGTGACCGCCGTCCCCAGTGTCTTTCTTTCCGCCCATTTGCACATCCACCCTTCGTCCATTGAACGTGATCCCTCTCGGTCTGTCCTTGCACCGAGGCAACCGTCCGTCCAGTTCTGCCTCGGCGTCTCCACCAGGCCCAGAGGGACACTGGGCTCCTCCTCCTCGGAGCTGCCGCTGCGTGCTCACAAAATCGTGGAGTCTCTCCCGTCTCCTCAGCTCGGAATGGCCCAAAGGGAGAATCGCCAAGCCCTGCATTCTTCCAAATCTCTCCGTCGGGTGCGGCATGCCTTTCTGCGTTGATTGTGAAACATCCTAGGTGAGGTTTGAGGGGAATGATGTCTGACCGGACGGACCGGAGTGCCAGCTGCCATTGTTTCCTTCCTTCCTAGTCAGAGAAAGGAGGTGATTGCGCATGCAGCTGTATCGACCATCGTGACACACACACTCAGCTCTATCGCATTGACTTTTTGTCTGCCTTCCTTTTTCCTCTGGCTCTCTTTCCCCTCTTATCCTCTCAACCCCCGCCTTGTTCCCTCTTCTCTGGGTTTGTATTCGAAAGAAATTGAAAAGGCACGTCTGCTTTCGCCCTGTGGGGAGGTTTTCGCTGGCTTCTTCCTCCCCCCCATTCCTCTTGCTTATGCGGACGCATTGGATACTTGTAACGCGGGGCTCCAGTCAACCTGCTCTGCTTCTCTTTGGTCTCCCTCTGTACAATGGTGTACGCATCTTCTCTTTGTTCTGTCTCTGACTCCTTTCCTCCTCCTTCTGTCGGTCTGTCTGTCTGTGGCAGGGAAATTGCGACGAGTGACGAGACAGTGTGCAAGACGATCGCGGCACTTGGAAGTCTGGGCCTCTGCTCGGGTCCTCTCTTGGTCTGTTTGTTTGTCTGTCTGTCTGTCTGTCTGTCTGAAGAAAGGAGAAAAAATAACTCATGTGGTCTGTCTCTGTCCCTTTCAGTCCGTCTCTATTTGTCTTCGTCGATCTCTGTTTTTCTCTGTCAAGCTCTGTCTGTCTGTCGATCTGTCTGTGGATCTGTCTGTCGGTCTGTCTGTCGATCGCCAAAAGAAGAAAGAGAAAAACAGAAGAGAAAGAAGAAAGAGAGGAAGAAAAAGAAAAGGCGACAAAGTCTGTCGATCGGTCTGTCCGTTTGTATGCCTCTCTGTCTTCCTTTTTGTGTGAGAGATCCTATTCATTTCGCTGCATCATCTCTTTCGCGTGCGTCGGAGGACTCCCTGCTTCCACCGTTGTGATCACCAGGAGGCTTCCAGGCCGTTTTAATCTGTCTGAATTTGACCGGACGCAATAACGTTACTCCCACTTACTCCCACTTACTCCCACTTATTCCCACTTACTCCCACTTGCTCCCACTTCCTCCCACTTACTCCCACTTACTCCCACTTACTCCCACTTACTCCCACTTACTCCCACTTGCTCCCACTTACTCCCACTTACTCCCACTTGCTCCCACTTACTCCCACTTGCTCCCACTTGCTCCCACTTGCTCCCACTTGCTCCCACTTACTCCCACTTGCTCCCACTTGCTCCCACTTGCTCCCACTTGCTCCCACTTACTCCCACTTGCTCCCACTTACTCCCACTTACTCCCACTTACTCCCACTTACTCCCACTTGCTCCCACTTACTCCCACTTACTCCCGCTTACTCCCACTTGCTCCCACTTACTCCCACTTACTCCCACTTACTCCCACTTACTCCCACTTACTCCCACTCACTCCCACTTACTCCCACTTACTCCCACTTACTCCCACTTACTCCCACTTACTCCCACTTACTCCCACTTACTCCCACTTACTCCCACTTACTCCCACTTACTCCCACTTACTCCCACTTACTCCCACTTACTCCCACTTGCTCCCACTT
>JAHBMJ010000724.1:0-25328 GCA_018398765.1 Chromera velia | reverse complement strand
ACTTACTCCCACTTACTCCCACTCGCTCCCACTTGCTCCCACTTACTCCCACTTACTCCCACTTTTTCCTACTTACTCCCACTTACTCCCACTTACTCCCACTTACTCCCACTTACTCCCACTTACTCCCACTTGCTCCCACTTACTCCCACTTACTCCCACTTACTCCCACTTACTCCCACTTACTCCCACTTACTCCCACTTACTCCCACTTGCTCCCACTTGCTCCCACTTACTCCCACTTACTCCCACTTACTCCCACTTGCTCCCACTTGCTCCCACTTGCTCCCACTTGCTCCCACTTACTCCCACTTACTCCCACTCGCTCCCACTTACTCCCACTTACTCCCACTTACTCCCACTTACTCCCACTTGCTCCCACTTGCTCCCACTTACTCCCACTTACTCCCACTTGCTCCCACTCGCTCCCACTCGCTCCCACTCGCTCCCACTTACTCCCACTTACTCCCACTTACTCCCACTTGCTCCCACTTGCTCCCACTTACTCCCACTTACTCCCACTTACTCCCACTTACTCCCACTTACTCCCACTCGCTCCCACTTGCTCCCACTTGCTCCCACTTACTCCCACTTACTCCCACTTACTCCCACTTACTCCCACTTACTCCCACTTGCTCCCACTTGCTCCCACTTACTCCCACTTACTCCTAGAAATTTTGGGCATCTTGCCAGGGTGTAACTTCTGAAGTCCTTAGGGAACTTGACGCGAACCTCGGCTGTGCATCTTTGGTTCTGTATTCCTCTCCGTATGTCCTCATGCTGTTTGAGCAGATGATGCACATTCTCTCTTTTTCTCTCTGCAGGACACGGTTGCGCGTGCATTTGAGTTTCGGGTTTCACAAAGTCTCCATGACAATCAGGCAGAGAAGAGACGGCTCCTCAAACTCTCTACAGCCCTCTTGCCCTTATGTCGGCTGCTTCAGAGATCCTTGACTTTGTCTGCCTCTTCCCAAAGCGGACCACTGAGAGTGTCGCTCTCTCTTCTTCGAGGCAATGCAGAGAAAGAGAACGTCCCCGCAGTTCCAGCAGCGGAGGCAAGGAGGGGGCAAGCGGCCTCGGGGCGGTCTCTGTTGAGGTCCCCTCGGCTGGGCCTGTCTGATGCTGGAGGCCAGAGGGGAGGGTGGCGCAGATCCGCGTCTGCGATCGGCACAGGAGGGGGGGTTGGGGGACGGGTGACGGCGGTTGACCGAGCCTTGAGAAGCCCTGTGGTGTCTGTGTCTGTGTGTGCCTCTGATTCTCTTTCTGCTTTCTCTTCGAGTCTCCTTCCGTCAGGAGAACAGGAGGGGGAAGGAGCATCGGGAAAATCGCTGTCTGATTTACCCTCTCCGGCAGATCTCTCTGTCAGGCCCCCCCATCAGTCTTCCCCTCCAGCCTCAGAGGCCAGACGCCAGCCTAGTTTCTCGAAATGCCGGTCTGTCGCGGTGGCTGCTCTCTCAAGAGACACTTCATCCCTCTCTGAGCCCACAAGTCGGGGCCTCCACTCCCCCACCTCCACTCACCCAGAGGCTGAAGCTGTTGTCCAAGCCTCCGTGGCATCGGCAGTCGAAGCGCTCTGTCGTGCAGCATGGAGGGTTGAGTCTGTAGACGAAGAGGGTGAAAGGAGGAAGAAAAAGGAGGGGAGTTCCAAAGAGGACGCTCCTTTGACTGCAGTGAGAGAATCGAATTGTGAGTCCCTCCCTCTTCTCTCGGATCTTTTTGCTGTTCCTGCCAGTAGACGCCTGAGGGTTGCGCCCAGAGTAGCCGGGATCCTTTCTTTTTTGGCTGTGGGTCCGCTTGCATCCATGCACAGAAAAGAAGAGGAAGCAGGGGAGAAAGGCAGCGTAGCACTCTTCGAATCCGCTTTGAAGGCCCTCACGCATGTGCTGGTGATGATCGAAAAAAGATCGGAGGTGAGTGAATTGCAAGAGGCAAAGAGAGGCGTGATGAGTGCAGACCAGAAGGAGAGAGAAACGAAGGACCTTCTGCAGGCAGGTGTAGAGGGCGTGGATGCGTGCGGATTGGTGGGACCTCGGTTAGCTCCCTCAACTGCGACATCGGTCGTGCAGTTCCTGCAGTCAGTCGGGGCCTGGGGTTGGGGGTGGAATGGGAAAAGGGGTTTGTCACGAGCGTCATTTGGAACAGGAGGTGTCAGCAGATCTCAATTCAAGAGTGATGGCAAGGTTGCCTGAAGTTCTCTTCAGAATTTCAATTGGTCGTCAGGGTGCTTTGTTATGAGATGTCGACCCTCTTCAGTTGAGCGTGTGTGAGCTTTGTGCGACGTCCCTTTCGATCGATGTGTCTGCATGCAGCGTTAATTCTGATTTGGTGGCTTGCTTTCTTGTTCCTCCTTTTTCTTCTGCACTTGCTTTCTGTGCAGAGTGTTCTGTCAGCTCTTGGACGGCCAGTGTCGAGCAGGGGAGGAGTCAGGGCATGGTGGCAGAGCAAACAGTAGGGACAGTCTGGTATTACTTCGTCAATGTAGCAGTGCGTTTCGCTTAGCTGCTTTTGTGAGCGGAGATGAGAGACTGTGTCCACTGGGGGAACCGAGGAGCACTTTTTTGGGGTTGCAGGCTTCTTTTGCAGGGTGGATTGCGGAGACGCCGCTTTGTCTCTCCCAGTCTTCTTCAGAACACAGGCTCCAGTCGCGTGCCCTGGCTGCCTCCTGTGGCATCTCTCTCATCATGATGTCGGGGTTGCATGAGAGGATTTCATGGAGAGACGCGAGAGATCGCCCACAGCAAACTCTCGGGGCGTCTGTGCCACACGAGGAGGACAGTCTCGCAGTCGCTGCTGTAACGACAGTGGCTCGCTATCTGGCTCGGTGCTGGTCTTTAGGAGACAGTCGCTTGGAGAGAGACGAAATCAGTTGGGAGGAGACGCTCTTTGCAGCTCTCATTGCTGCGATGCTGCCGTTGCAAAGTGAGAAACATGGAGACGGTGCGGAGATAAGCAAGCAGCCGGAGGGTTTTGGTAGTCAGCTCGCAGGGGCAATGGATTCATTTGTGCTTTCAGAGTGCTTAGACATTTTGAGGTTTTCAAATCTCATTTCAGATGGAAACGGGGAGCCGTTCCCCTTCGTTTCTCGTCAGGAGCGACCTTGGTTGACTGACAGTTGGACGCCCTCCGGTGTGTCTGCCGTGTGTCCTGAGGAGAGTCTGATTGTGAGGGGTGTGGAGTCAGAGATCCTCTTAACTGTCTCCTCCCGTCTCCATGCATCTCTTAGTGCCCGTTTGAGGGTTTTTGGAGGAAGGTGGAGAGACGAAATGCATTTCGAGGGAGGAGAGGGGGAGGAATGTGAGCGAGTGAAATCGCGCCGTGTCTTACCGGACTCTCTGTCCCTCTCTACGCGACCAGTGGAGGAGAGGTTGCGGGAGAATCCAGGTGGGGAGACGGGTGTGCGAGTTTACAGAGACGGACGCAGCCCTCTTGATCTTCTGCAAGTCCCTTTCGCAATCTGGCCGGGGTCGCTAGTGTCCTTCGTGAATAGAGGCACTTCCCCCGGGGGTCGTTTCATGGAGGCAATTTCCGCGGCAGATGGGGGCGATCGGACGAAGCGTCATGCCTCAAATGAAAATGATGTCGACAGAGTTTCAAAAAAGACAGGGGGTCTCTACTGCGGTCGTGAGATCGCTTGGTGGATGGGTGGAGGCCAATTGCCGGCGGAGATGAACCGTTCTCAAGGCACAAGCTGAAGTGAACATTAAACTAAACATTTGCAAGAAACTAGAATTTTTTTTTAATTAAAAAAAAAATCAAGTCAAGAACTGTGTTACAGTCTGTGTGTATATCTAGATGTATATGCATGCATTGACTCGGATATCTGATCACTGATTCACTAACACCACACTTGAAAAAAAAACTAGAAAAGAAAAGTCTTGAAAAAAGTTTATGATACTGTTTATGACGCGCTATACATTCTATTGAATTGAATGAATTGAGACGGTTAAAGCCAGTCAGTCTAGTATGTTGAGTAACAATTAAAATGTTCAAAAGTTGTATATATCTTTTTTATTTCAAAACAATAAAGTGCAATAATATATATCAGATATATAATTTAATAATAATTATCTAAAAAATGATCAAAAGAAGACAAAAGCATGTCAACAGTGACTCAACACCTAGGACCTAGATCAACACAAGTTCAAACAGCTTTTCCGCCGCCTTAATATAGAAACAGCTACGTCTTACTACGTCTATATAGCGAGAATAAGAGTCCGAGGCTCCAAGTCGAAAGTGATCTTTTCCCTTTTGCTATAGCCTTCTTTGAAGTATACTTGAAATAAAATATTAAATGATAATAATAAAAACACGTTCACTTAACTCTACTAATATATATGCAACCCTTCTTTTAAATGTATTACGCCTAGTCTTATATAATGGGGGAAACTGTATTTAAGATCCGTTCCTAGCACTAGTGACCAGATTTGATTTGATAGGATTTGATTTGATTTGAGCTTCAAGCTCAAATCTGACCAGATTTGAGGTAGATTTGAGGTTGAAGTCTAGAGGTCACTCTCGACAGCACTGAAGACGACATGACACAGTCGACACCACTAGCAAATCTTAGAAAGCCCTTGAGATAAGAAAATTAAGACTCTCAAAATTAATGAACTATTGTCAAAGCTAAGAGTTTACATAAGTTTTTATCTTAGAGTCATCCTAGAGAGTCATCTTAATTTAAGACTAGAATTTTCACTTAATCATTAATAATTATAGCCAAATTTTACAAATTTTATACTTTAAATTCCCTTTAAAACTGTAAGGGAAAAAGCGGACCAAAACTTACTTGAAAACTGTACTTCTCAAGTTAGAATCTCAATTTTTGAAGCTCCAGTTTACTTTGAAACTGCTACACTTAACTGCCAACGAAAAAGAGGATCTTAATCTATGTGTCGGATATAATGGTCAGACCATGAGCTGTAACAAGATGTTTTTGGAAGGAGGAGGTGGCACTGGCGGCGTATTGATACCTACCAATCGTCTTTCCCTCTCCTTCTCTACCCTGAATCTTGACTTAGCATACAATTACATTAATCTCTCTTTCTGCAGACCACACTTTCTTCGCGTAGCCGGCAATGTATACTAATGCAGCCTTCTTGTTGTTATGACCTGTAGAATTGTATGACATCATTGATCGGTTTGATCAGGGGGGACCCAAGAAGAGCCCAAGGCAGAGAAAGAAGCGTAAAAACTGCTACAGCACAACAAAGAACCACTTTAAACCCTCAATCAAAACTTGAATATCTGGAAAATAGACTGGATGACCTCTTTTTCACTGAACAAACATTTAAAAAAGCTTTTGGGCGTTCATATTCATGTGAAAACTGATGAAAAACTCTTTTTATAAATTTTTTTTTTTTTTTACGCACAAAAAAGTGCGAAGCCTAGCTGAGACTCATTTAAGAGACTGGATGATGGATTGACCTCGAAGATTTGAGGTTAAAAGGTCAGATTTGAAGTAGATTTGATAGGCCCTATCATGCTAAAGTTTTTCAGGCCTAAGATTTGATTTGAGGTTAAGCCCTACTTCAAATCAAATCAAATCAAATCTGGTCACTACCTAGCACGTCCGCTTTAGTCCGCCTCATTCCATCAGTCTTATATATAATTGTTTGCTTATAAGAAAAAAACACCAAATCGACCTGTTTGTTGAAAGAAGATGCGGCATTGACGGCTAATCATAAAAATACTAGTAATTTTAGTACGTCACAGTAGTAAAAATAAGTTCAATATAACTTCCTCTTCTAGTTCCTCTTTTTCATCGATTATTTGCTATAGATTATTTGTTGATCCCCTACATGCTTTGCCCACGATCCCTGCCGAATACATACTCAGCTAATACATATGGTTGATCCCCTCGAATACAATCAGACTTCGCTAGAGACTTCGAAATTCGCGATTCAACACCCGACTGTGCTAAATCGCCCCTCCCCACCCCGGGACACATGGTTTCTTTCCCGGTCCGCACAGCGATTCGACAAGCGTGCGTGCGTCACCCTGCGCTGCATGCAGATGTGCTTCCACTTTCATCTTTTGGTCTGTTTGTTCATTGGATGTTTCTCCTGCGCCCTGACTTTTCTGACTGCATACAAGGTTCCTTGCCAGCATTGCCTATGCTTTTGGAATCTTTGCGTACTGCCAAACAAAGAAGCACACGGTCGATCAATGCAGGCACGAAACGGAGTGTGCACATCTGCTGCGTCAACTGTTTTTGGAGAAAATCTGTGGGGTCCTTCTTTTCTCTTCAAACAAACACAGCAAGTCTGATCACAAAGGGTTAGACGCTTTCAGCCTATCGATCGACTTTGTGCGCATGAGCCACAGGAGCACAGACATAATCTGACAATGGGATTTTGCCTGTTGGGTTTTTTGAGAGAAGCTATAGGCAGCAAGAGGATCTTTGTGGAAGCTCTGCTAGAAAACGGAGGTGAAGGGGAAACATCCCAAAAGCACGTGTACACACTTCACTGCGGCTGCTTGATTGCTTTTTTCTCTCTCGTCTCTCTTCGTACGCACCCCGCATGCAGCCCCTGGACGGAATCGAACGACGGGCTGCTCTTCTGGATCTCAAAAACGAAAAATACTTCTTTGCTGATTAATTAACTTATGCGACGAGCAACACAAAGAAGAGGAAGAAAGCGCAGAAAAAGGACTGACAGGCCCGAGAGGAAAGCGGGGAAGGGAGATGGAAGGAAGGTGAGCGCCTTAATTTCTTTGAAGGACCGGTCAAACGGTGGGTGAGTGCCGCCATGAAAGATGCGAAGTCACTCCCCGAACGTTTAATCGACCGAATATCCTCAGGCTGTGCACACCCAACGCACAACAAAAACATAAATTTCGCTTCCCCGAGTTCAATTTACCCCGAGTTCATGTCGTGTCCTTTTTCTCTTCACGCAGACCGATCATCAATTCAGATCGAGAGAGGCGACAAACAAAAAAAAAGTGATCGCCCGGTTGAAAATCTCTTTCCTCTTCTCTTCTCTTCTCTTTTCAGTTTCTCGTCCCGATCATGCTGCAGTCTCGCACGTCTTCCCAGTCCACCCATCGTTGCACACGCAGTAGTACTCGCTGTAGTTGTTCTGCAACACAAATCAACACAGGAAGGAAGGAAAGCGGCAGCACAGAAGGAGCGTGATAGCAACACCAAGCAGCTGCTACAAGCAGAAAAATGGAGGAAAACTCCGTGGAAAGCGACAGAGAAAACGCGTAAGTGGAAACACTTGCACATAGAAGAGAGGACAGAACGAAACAGGGAAGAAACGGCTGTGCTAAGGAGAGGCAAGCCGATGGGAAAAGGCAAGGATGGAGAACGGGAAAGGAAAGCAAAGCAAAGCAGGCGTACTCCCTCTCTCTCACTCTCTGCCTAACGGACAGACCCAGTGCATGCACCCTCCCTTGCCCATCTCCCCGCCACAGTTGTCTGCAAACAACAGGGAGGGAATCAAGGAGAACACGTGGTCCCCAGAGACACAAGTACGTTAAAGACAAGGCGCAACTCGGACTGCTTCACTGTGATGCGGAGAAGAACGAGGGAGAATAAAACCGCAGGAACACGCTTCGAAGGAAGTGATGTAGGCAGACTGAAGTCAAGCGCAGAGATGTGCACGTGGGTGGGTTTCCCTTCCAGATAAACTGACTGACTGAGGTCTGCGCACGAGGCTGCCGTCATGCCCTCTCCAGGAGGAATCTGGGTTCCGCAGTCGCGTCCCTCCCATCCCCCAAAGCATGTGCATGCGTAGCCAGAGACACCGTTCACCGTCTGCACGGAGGGAGGCAGGGAGGGAACCAGGTAGGAAAGACATATGCAGATTAAAAAAGCAAAAATGGGGACACGAGGGATAAAGAAAGAAAGAAAGAATGAACAGACACATGTGAAGAGTAGAAGAGAGGAGCCGCCTGAGGGGGTGGACGGAAGGGAGGGAGAGTTTTGTGATACAAGAAAAACAAATGACTTGAAGATGCTGTAATCTGCTGTGGGCACGGATTGGTCTTCGGGCAGTTTTCTTATCGCAAAAGAATTCTCTGTGATCTGACTTTGTGCTTATTCGTCGCTGCAACCGTGCAGGCAGGCAGGAAAGAGAACGAACAACCCCAGCTCGACCCATGCATCGACCGTTGATTGGGGCAGAAAGACCAACCGAGCGACCAACCGTTGCCTTGCACCGTCCAGACCAATTCGGGTTGCCCCATCCGCAATTGTCTGCAGTCACTCGATCGCGCATTCATTCATTCTTTTCATTTTTCAAGCCTTCAATCGCACAAGAAACGGAAAAAACATGAACGAATCAGGGTGCCATTGAAGAGACGGGGGTCCAACAAGGAACGCGGAGGAATGGAGGTAATAGCTCACAAAGGAGGGCACCACACGAAGGGGCGACAGTGGAAGCCTCGTTGAGAGAGAGCCTCGAGGCAGGACTTGCAATCAACTGTGAAGTGAGAAGCGCAAAAGAAAAACACTGTCTGGCTGGCAGGACGATTTGGGGATCACGAACACAAGGACGGACGAAGGCATTGAAGATGCAAAGAGAGAACGGCAGCTGTTGCGTACCAAATATCTTCCGAATTTGCACGGGTTTCGTGTGCTTCTTCAATCATATTTGAGAATACACGTCCCCTCTCTCTCATGCAGTCATGTTGCTTCTCTGGAAGCCCAGCAGCCTCACAAGAAGAGGAAAAGAGAGAAGAAAAAGAAAAAAAAACTTACTCAGCTCAGCGCAGGATGCGGCAAGACCGGCAGTGGTGGTGGTCGTGGTTGTGGGAGGAGGGGTGGTTGTAGTGGTAGTGGTGGTGGTTGTAGTAGTGGTAGTGGTGGTAGTAGTAGTAGTGGTGGTGGTTGTAGTAGTGGTAGTGGTGGTGGTTGTAGTAGTGGTAGTGGTGGTAGTAGTAGTAGTCGTGGTGGTGGTCGGGGGAAGTGTTGTGGTGGTGGTTGTGGTGGAGGGCATGTCTTCGCACTCGTAAGTGATCTCTGCGTACTTGTATGTGCCCCCGCACGGGTCTCCCACAATCCCGTTGGTGGGTCTGATGCTGCAGCTCTGCGTGCTGTCGCAGTGGGTGTGGACGTGATTGAAGATGTCTCTGTTGCACTTGAGCGTCCTGATGGAGGAGTGGGGGCAGACCTCGGAACCTGGCTTCTCACGGCCATACCAAGCGTCGATGATTCTGATCATCTTGCCGGCAGGACAAGTCAGAGACCCTGTGCGGCCCTCGCAGATGTTCGTAGTGTGCTCGTTCGGGTTCGGGGCGGGGGTGGGGACAGCCTCGCAGATGGCGAGAGTCTTCCCGTGCCACCCACAGGGCATGTCGTTGAGCTCCTCTGTGTTCTGCCAGGTGGTGATGCAGTCCTCCTGCACGCAGGGTGGGCCGTTCAACAACAACAAAAAAGCGATGTTCTTCATCAAGTAGCGCATCAGAGCCAGAGTGTCCGGGGGTGGGCGACAGACTATATGGTTCTCTTTTTGCTTTTGAGACAGACAGACAGACAGACAGACAGACAGACAGAGCGGACAGAAACAGCAGCAGATGAAAAAGAGAGTCCGGTCTCTCTTTCAACTAGTACACTTCTAGCTCCTCTTTTGACCGCCCCCCCCTCCACCTCCCCGACTGACTGACCCCTGATCCCCAGTCGTTAGGCTCTCCTCTGTACCACTTAGGGGTGAAGGTCCAGGCAGTGCCGTCAAAGAAAGTCCAAGTGCCTTCTTTTCCGGCGTCGGTCCTGCACACACACACACACACACACACACACAGAGAGAGAGAGAGAGAGAGAGAGAGGGAGGCAGAAGGAATGTGCATACATATGCGTCAGCATACATGGAGGAAGGCTTTCGCAAGTCCTTCCACACACAGGCACGCACAAAAATACACACACGCGCGCACAAACACAGAGCTAGGTGAGCACTCCTGCAAGTCTTTATGTATCAACGGGCGAGAGAAAGAGTGTTCGTTCGTTGTCCTCATATTCGTTCCTTCCTTCCTTCCTTCAAATTTCCCTCCCTCCCTCTCCTCTGACTCTCCCTCCCTCCCGAGCCTCTAAGTGGACTCTGTCACAGCCACACCAGAGTATCACGACGTCATTCATGCGAAAAAGCGCATCGCTGACAGACCCTCCCCGATTCTGTTCCCAAACACACTTTGACACACTGACAGCTAGAGAGACGCACTCACCCGTCGATCCATGCCCTCTTGGTGTGGCACTTCTGGTTCAGATGATCGAGGAGGCTTCCAATGGCGTCCTGCTTCTGGGAAGAATCCACGCGGACCAGACGGCCCCCCTCACTGTCACAGAAGTCCTTCGCTTCCTGAAGAGAGTTCACGCAGTCGGCAGCGATGAATCCAGCGTCCTCCACAGGATCGGTGGGAGCATCCTCGCACTCATACGCGACCTCTGCGTATTTATAAGTGCCGCCACAAGGATCCCCCGCAATGCCGTTGTGGGGCCTGAAATCGCAACTCTCCTCTCCATCGCAGTGGTCTCCCACTTTGTCCAAGATGTCCTGGTGGCACGTGAGGGTCTTGATGGACGAGTGGGCACAGACCTCGTTGCCCGGCTTCTCCCGACCGTACCAGGCCTTCTTCATCTTGATGACCTTCCCGGAAGGGCAGCTGAGCGTCTTCGAGTGGTTCTCGCAGATCGTCTGAATGTTCAGATTCGCGGGGGGGGGGACGGGAGGGGGTTTGGTTTGGCAGACTGCCACTGTCTTGCCTGTCCAAGCACAGGGCATGTCGTTGAGCTTCTCTGTGTCCCTCCAAGTCATCATGCAGTCCTCCTGCAAGAATCGAATTAAGGGATGGAGGGAGAAAAATTGGGTGAGGGAAGTGAATGAAGACCCTCACTCGAAATTGATTTTCACTTGGCGAATTTCGAGAGACCTTCGCAGGAATAGGAAAAGGGCAGTTGGACGTCAGGAGAGAAGTGCGGCAATTGAACGAGATGGTTGTACCAAGAAAAAAGGAAAAAACTGAAGAAGAGTGAAAATGCAACGAAAGCAAAGCCACCGGACAGCCTGACTGACTGACCCCGGAAAATGTAGAGAACACATGGTCGTTGGGTTCCCCGCTGTACCAGACGGGTTTGTGGACCCAGTCGGAGCCGTCGAAGAACTTCCAACTGCCCTCCTTCCTCCAGTCAGTCCTGCACACACACACACACACACACACACACAGAGGGAGGGAGAGAGATAGAGAGTGTTGAAGGAAATCGGAATGCAGGAAGCAGGGGTGAACAGAGACAGGCAGACGACAGGCAAGGAACAGATCGGCAGGCAGAGAGGCAGGCAAGACATGAGATCACGCGACTTGGGACAACAGGAAAATCGTGAATGAGGAAGCATCGGATCGCCTGAGAAGCAACTCATCAAGGAACTGCCTACCAAGAGGCTCAAATGAAACACTTACGACACCAGAAGCAGAAAGAGGGGAAAACGAAAGAAAAAAGAAATGAAAAAAACACGCTTCTTCCTTTTGTTCTCAACTGCCTACAGCTCGCGACCGAAAAGACCCACCCGTCGACCCAGACGCGCTTGGAGTCACACTTATGTTCGAAGTAGTCAAGGAGTCCTCCCACTGCCTGCTGCTTTGCCGAAGTGTCAAACCTCACGACCACTCCGCCCTCGCTCTCACAGAAGTCCTTGGCCTCCTGGAGAGAGTCCACACAGTCGGCAGCAAGGAAGCCAGCGTCAGCGACGGGATCGGGTGCAGGTCTGTTGCCCACGTAGTTCTGGCAGAGGGCGACGGTCTTCCCGTGGTAGTTGCAGGGCATGTCGTTCAGCTTCTCGGTCTCCTTCCAGGTCATCATGCAGTCCTCCTGCATGCAAAGTTGGGCCAAGGGCAGTGCATGAATAAGCATGACAGTTGAGAAAAGAAATTTCATGACCTTTAGGCTGCAAACAACAGTTTCACAAAGTTTCTTTTCACCCTTCTCCATTTTTTGTCTGGTGTGACGCACCGTGTAAACAAACGCATCCTCAGTCAGACCGTCTCCTAATGCCAGACCGATCCTTCGACTCACTGTCGAACCGATTCGACAAAATGAATCTTTCTTTGTCTTGGTTGCCGGACAGGCAGGCCACGTCTTTTTTCTTTCCACATTCGTGCACTGTGTAGTGAAATGGCGTCCTTCATTCAGCCGAGAAGAGAAGAGAAGGGTCCCTCTCCGACTGACTGACTGACTGAGTGACTAATTGACTGACTTGCTTGTAGTGGGCCCATTTGTGGTTGTTCGGCTCTCCGCTGTCCCACTTGGGCTGGAAGGTCCAGTCGGTGCCGTCGAAGTACTTCCACTTGCCCTCTTTCATGATGTCAGCGCTGCATTCAAGAAGAGAGGAAGGCAGGGGGGGGACAGATATATCTGCGTGTCCGCCTGTCTGTCTGTAAACCTCATTCTTTCTGGCTTGCAACCCCTGTTTTCGTCTTTCTTCCTGCTTCGCAAAGGAACTGAACGTTCGTGGACGAGGTAAACGCAGGGAAACAAAAAGAAAGCTTGCAGTCTCCCTTCCTGTTTTCATTTCATGCCTCCCTTCCTGCCTGCCTGCCTTTCTGTCTTCTCGTTTCTTCTGCCTAACTGTGCGTCTATCTGAGGGACCCCCTTTTTACTTTCTTTTGTCTTTCGCTACTGTCTGTCCTTCAGTCTGGCTGACCCGTCGACCCACACCCCGTCCCTGCCGATGTTGCACACGTGCTTGAAGTGGGGGATCAGTTTGCCCACTGCCTCCTGCTTTGCTGCAGAATCAAACCGGACGATAGACCCTCCCTCACTCTCACAGAAGTCCTTGGCCTCCTGAAGAGAGTCCACACACTCATACGCGAGGAACCCAGCAGCTTCCACAGGATCCACCGGGGCGTCTTGGCAGAGTGCCACAGACTTCCCGTGCCACCCACAGGGCATATCGTTCAACTCAGAGGTGCCTCTCCAAGTCGTGATGCAGTCCTCCTGCAGACGTTTGTTCATGCATTTATCTATTTTACTTGTCCGTCCGTCCGTTTATCGCAAGAGAAGTCTACCTTAATTGTCCGTTTATTTATTTTACTTGTCCGAAAAGACAGGTGACGGGGAAAAGTGGTTCAGCTTCACACGAGCCAAACTGACAGAACAAACAGTCTGTGAGCAAAGACGTTGTACAGACAAGAAGAAAGAAGAAGGGAAAGAGAGCCCGTGAGCAGAGAGTGGACCGGCGAGACGGCGTTCGGCATCTACAGGCGCAAGAGTTCAAGAGGGCCCTTCTATAGATCCACCCACGCACCCACCCCACGCCTCACGTAGCTTCACCCCTGCACTCTCTCACGCACGCACGCACTCACCCCAGATCCCCAATCGTTGGGCTCTCCCGAGTACCACTTCGCAGGCTTCCACTTGGACCCATCAAAGTTCAACCACGTGCCCTCCTTCGTGCTGTCCGTGCTGCAATCAGACTCACGCCAATGAATGCAGGGGAAAGGGAAAGGAAAGAAAAGGAGACAAGATGTCTGCCTGGCACAAGATGGGCAAGCACGCAAAGGAGGAGGTGGCACTGACGCACGCACATCAAGAACCTTCCTTCCCTTTTTGATGGATGGAGAGTGGAAACCGTTAAAACACAAAGAAACACAGACGGATGCATTCACCCCTCTCTCCCCTGTTCCCCATCAACCTCCAGTCAGTCACCAAAAAAATCGACCGACCCGTCTACCCAGATCCTGTCCGACTGGCATTCATTCTCGAAGTAGTCGAGGAGGTCGCCTGCCTTCTTCTGTTTCTCTGGAGTGTCAAACCTGACGACCACTCCCCCCTCGCTCTCACAGAAGTCCTTCGCGTCCTGCAGAGAGTTCACACACTCAGCTGCGAGGAACCCTTGGGCCTCCACAGGATTGCCTGGGGAGTCCTGGCAGAGAGCCACTGCCTTGCGGTGGAGGTTGCAACGGATGTCGTTCAACTTCGCGTCCCCAGAAGTGACCATACAGTCCTCCTGAGTACACACAGAAGAAGAAGGAGAGGCAGAGTGGCGTACGGAATTCGGGTGAGATTACAGATAGACATGGTGATTTGACTGCGATGCCGTGTGTGGAAACGGGGAGGGGTCTGCAGAGCCGGCAGACCAGAAGACAGATAGATGTCCACCAGAAAAGGAAAAGAAGGCAGATACCTTTTTGTTATTGCACTTCTACAAAATGAGTCACCACCACGCCTCAACAACAGCACGCTTCGATTCTTTCTTCTTTTCTCTCTGTCTCTCTAGTGCGCTCAGTCTTCTTTTTTATTTGCTTCCCTTCTCGTCCATCCTCGCTCGGCCTGTCTCTTCACTGCCCGCCTGACTGACTGACTCCAGAGCCCCAGTCATTCGGTTCGTGAGGGTTCCATTCGGGTTGGTGAGTCCAGGGAGTGCCGTCGAGGTGCTTCCACGTCCCCTCCTTGTAGCCGTCGGTGCTGCAGACAGACAAAGATGAAGGGGGGCAGAAGCAGTGGAACGAGAACGGGGAACCCAAATTCAGGAGCAGCTTCATAGCCACACGAAGAAGTTTTCAGTGCTGTTCAACTGGCTGCTCTTCTGCTGCGATGAGGCTACACGCTTGCATCGAGACTGCCGGCAGGCACAGTCGTGCACTGATTGCAAGAGAGGACAAGAAGTAGGCACACCCGCACCCACCCACCCACCCACACAGAGCGAAGAAGAGAAAAACGAGAAAAGATCAGCTCAGGCATTCTCTCTTTCGTTCCTTCTCTGTCCCTCCTACGGTGAGAAATCGGCAGTAAACAGACCAAACTACAGTAGAGACAGAGATAACCCCTCAGAACACACACACCACTGAAGTGCACACAAACCGACCCATCAATTCAGATTCCGATTGTGCGTACACAGGCAGGAAGGAAGCAACATTCCCTCTTTCATCCCCTCGCCCCGCCACACGCGCGCATCGCCCCCCCACAAAGAAAGCACACTCCCAACCCATGCACCTACTCACTCACTCACCCGTCTACCCAGACCATGGTGGTCCCACACTTCTGCTGGAAGAACGGGTAGAGACCCTTGACGGCGTCCTGCTTCTGGGCGGAGTCGAACCGCACCAGCACGCCCCCCTCACTGTCACAGAAGTCCTCGGCCTCCTGCAGAGTGTTCACGCAGTCGACAGCAAGGAACCCGGCGTTCGTCACGTCGTCATCGTCATCGTCGTCTCCCTGTCGGACTTCGGACGCCGACTCCTTGCCTGCAGCAGAAACAGCAGAGAGAGGGGAAGAAGAAGGTGCGAGTGTGAGAGAAAGTGGAGGCGGGGAGGAGTGGTTGGGGTGAAGGAATGCGAAAAATGAGCCAGTGAGGAGGGGGCAGAGGGGTGGTAAGAGCGGACAGCGGACGGGAGAGCGAATTTCGTTCCATCAATGTGGACGAATACATCCAGAGCGAATGCGAAGAGGGGAGAAGAAGAGGAATAGTGTGGTGAGTTGATAGACTCAGAGCGCTCTCTTTTTTTGACTGACGCCTTCTGATCCGCCTGTGGTTCCTCTTCGTTTCCTTGTTGGAAACACTCAGGAGCGTCTCCCCCATAGACTTTTGGTCCTCCTCACCCTTCAGGAGGTCTGACTGCAGCACGTGGGTGTCCTCGTGGAGCAGGTGCGGACGTCTCCGGGGTCCACGCTCCTTGCGAGAGTCCAGAGGGCTCACCGCCCCTGGAGGCCCATGAGGAGCGTCTGCATGTACATACGAAGCGCAGGGAAGAGACGGGACATTCTTGACACGCAAAAAAAGGAATGCGCATCCACTCTTTTCATCTTTCCACGCCCTCGATGTTCATGATGAAACTCAAATGAGAGGAGAAAGGGGAAGTGAGAAACGGAACAGTCCTTACTGCTATCAAGAAACAGAGCACCGAAAAACAGACACCTTACGGAAGACACCACAAGAAAAAATAGAAGGATATACACTCGGCAGAGACGGGTCTATCAGTCGAATCTCAGAGAGGGTCTCTGGACACGGACAGACAGAGACAGCCTTTGCACGTCTGCAGAAGGAACTAGACGATCACTCACCACACTTCAGCCCGACTCTTCCACCTGTTTTATTTCCTTGGAACCTCCCGATCCTTGGAACCTCCCGACGATCCTCCCGCTGATTGCCCATGCATGACGGCCAGAAAGTCGCGAAGTTCAAATGTTGTTAGCTTATGTTAGCTTTGCTTTTTTTTTTTTTTGTGTGTGTAGCCTGACTTAATTTTTGAAATCTTCAAAAAAAAAAAAAATTTTTTTTGATCCTTGACATGCAGTTTGACTTTTTCGCGCGCACACGCGCGCGCGCGCGAGACGGCCGGCTCATGCATCCTGCATTCATGCAAGAGCTATAGACTTGACGTATCCGCGAGTGACCACCGGAACGATGGCCTTAGTTTGCCACCTTCGATCGCATCTACACTTTTTTCACACGTACAACAACAGAATCTAAGACGCCAATTTGAAAAATGGGAGATGCCACGTGTATGCAAGCTTGACAGACGTGAGGGGCCGAATTCAGTGTACGTCAATACATGATCGTATTAGAGACGACCGCACGCTGCTGCCCGTTCAGATAATGCTTTCCGACCAGATGACATCGATGAGCATCGTTCTGTGCTGTCTTCTTTCGTTGGTCTGCTGCTCTAACGCCTCGACTAGGGCTTCAGATGCGCAGAGTGGCCGTGCGGCGTCTGGTGGCATGTTCGGAATTTCCCGAGCGGTACACGGCAGCCCCCTTCTACTTCTGCGCGATGGTGGTGCCCATCAACTCTCCCAGGGCAACGTGACTGCTTGTAAGGAGTCCACTGGGTGGCTTCTGCCAGAGGGGGAACTGAGTGAGGAGGAGTTTGGGCGAAAATACGGCAGTGCACTTGAGAAGTGCACAGTCTCCAAGGAGACGGCAGAGACGGCTGCAGATCAAATGAGGGTTTTGATCGATGAGAATTACGTTTACGCAACCACGGCCAGGGCAATGAATGTCGAGTTACTAGCAGCATGGGAGGCTGGAAGGTTGATGGATAGAGACTCCCTTTCCGTCTCGTGCAAAGATTTTGTGACGGATGTGTTTGAAGTCTACTTCGGTGTGTGCCACGACAGGCACTTTTCCGTCTGTTTCCAGTTCCCCTTTTCCGAACCCTTCTCCACACCGAGGCTCAGGAAGCCTGTCGATGTTTCTATGCAGACAGAGAAAAAAGCAGAGAAGCCAGTGGAAACATGTATACGGAACGTGACCACCCTTCCAAGACCCGGAGGGGGCGTAGTGGGATTCCTGGACATCGCGTGTTTCCCCGGCAAACAGCCAGAGGTCACCAGTGCAGTCGATGCCGCCATGAGTAGAGTGGCAGACACAGACGCACTGATATTTGACCTCCGGAATAACATGGGGGGAAGCCCGGAGTTGGTCCACTACTACCTCAGCTACGTGATGCCTCCAAACACGCATGTGATCGACACTTACTATCGCACTGCGGGCAAGTACGTGTACACACTTACGCAGGGCGTGACAGAAGAGACGGTTCCTGGAAAATCCTTTGGTCCCAGCAAGCCGATTTACGTCTTGTGCAGCAACAAGACCGCCTCTGGAGGGGAGGAATTCTCGTTCGACGTGCAGCTGCAGAAAAGGGGGACAGTGGTTGGAGACACAACGTGGGGAGGTACGTGAGGCTGGCATGGGGTGTTTCTGTGGTTCTTCTGTTCGAGGGGGAATCGCTCGTTTCTCGCCTGTCTGCCTGCCTGCCTGCCTGCCTCCCTGCCTGCCTGCCTGCTTGCCTGCCTGCCTCCAAGACTGTGGCTGCATCTCTCTGTCTCTCTGTCTTCCTTCTCTCACTGTGTCGTATGTCTCTCTCCCACCTCCTGTACCCCGCCCGATGTATCCATTTGTACCCCCCCGGCTGTTTGCATTGTCCGTCTGTCTGTCTTTCTGTCTTGTGTGGGAGAAGAAGAAGAAACAGATAGTCTGTCTTGTGTTTGGTCTAAAAGCAAAAAGAAAGAAAAAAAAACAAAACAGATTATGCGGTCTTTCTGTCTCTCTGCCTCTCTGTTATCTGTTTGTATGTTTGAGAGAGAGAAAGGAAGGAAGGAAGGAAGGAGGGAAGGAAAGAGAAAAGGAAGTAAGTTCTACCTTTCGGTCGCGTGAAGCAAAAGAACAAAAGTGCAAAAGAAAAGAAAGACCGATAGATACGATTCGTGTACGTGTCTTTGTTTGAGGCTGGATGATGACTGACTGTCCTTGAGAACTTCAAATTCTTTTCTTCATTTGCTGTCTGTACCTGACACGGGGCTCCAAGAGAAAAACAAAGGAGAAGGGGGGGGATCAAGAAAGAAAGAAAGAAAGAAAGAAAAAGAGCAAGTGGTCTGCTGCCCCCTGCCTTTCTGCCTGTCTGCTTGAAAGCACCACAGCAGGCTTTTTTTTCTTGTGCATGCATATTGCATAGAAGTACATCTGTGTACGCGATACCCTCTCTCTCTCTCTCTATCTATCTGTCTATCTATCGTGTGTGTGTGTGTGTGTGTGTGTGTATGTGTGTGTGTGTGTGTGTGTGTGTCTGTGTGTGTGTGTGTGTGTGTGCGTGTCTGCGTGTGTGTGTGTGTGTGTGCATGTGTGCAGGTGCCCACCCTGTGAGTCCCTTCTCTATTGGTTCCTCCGGCCTTTCCATCTTCGTTCCCTCTGGCACCTCCGAGGACCCCCTCTCAAAGGACAACTGGGAGATCAAGGGGGTCTCTCCGGACGTGCACGTGCACCCAGACAGGGCCCTCGACAGAGCCCTCGAAATGATAGACGACCACGCGAAACTGAAGGTCGACAGCCTGGCTTTCGTCTGATCTCTTATTGTTCATGCAGGCAGGCGGTGATGGAAGAGGGAGAGAAAGAGGAGAAGCAAATGAAAGACACAGAGGATAAGCAGAGCAAAGAGGACGTGTGAAAGAAAACAGAAAGGTGCCCTGGTTGTGTTTCTCTTTTTGCGAGAAGACGATACAGTACTGTCAAGAATCGATAGGAGAGAGAGCTGGAAAGAGAAAGAGGCTGCGACGTGGGGAAGGGGTGGCATTCAATTCTGACAAGCATGAGGTTTTCCGGGAGGAGTTTGACGTGCTCCACTGTATTCTGTCTGTACACGTAATGCATGTATTTTTTCCCGGAATTTGAAGCAAATGGCAGCTAGAATGACAGCTCTGGAGGTGCACGAAAAATAATTCAAAAGAAACGGAATAATTGTAAAGTAAACAATTGTTCGGCTGTCCATTGATTGCATGTGCATATAAAGAGAACACCGGTAACTAACTGAGTCGACGTCAGATCCATCATTAGCAGCGTCCTGCAGCATCTCCGTATGTCTCAGTCTCCAAAACGTGATTTGATCTAGAATTGTCTATGAACACCTTTGATGATACTGCTAGTGAGACTGATGATTCATTCGTATTCATTCTCGAATTCCACCTTCATGATCAATAACATTAATTATATAATTCAATGTTCATTTTTTTTATTGAGCTGGGGTCGGCCCCGGTCAGGACCGTTAGACATCCTCTAAATTCTAGCTCTAATTAACTATAATTGACTAGCTCATTTTCTATAAAATTTTTATGATTTTTATTATACATACATGCTTTTGTGCCAGTGCTCTTGAATACATCCTTTTCGTGTATGATCGTGAACGCTTTTCCACTCAAAAGCAAAAAAAGAGTACTTCAAAAAACTAGTTAAACAAAATTACGGCCGGGGCCTAGCTCTAGGCTTAGCTCACGCTAGGGCCCTCAATTTAGCCTTCAACTTGTTTCTCAAGCTAGACGGGGGCCGCAGGGCGGCTAGGGGGCCGGTTATACCACAGTCTAAAACTAGATATAAAATTTACATTGTTTACAGTTCATTAAAAGTTTCTTTTGAATTAGATTTAAGATTTTGAAATATTTATTCAAACGGAATGCGTTAATCAATCAATTTGACAATTTATAAATCTAAAAAAAATCTAGGCGTATCAAAGTAAAAAAAAAGAAAAAAGAATTGGCTTTAATTATTTTTTTCTTTTTTTTTGTTGCAATTACTAAGCAACAGTTGTGCAACACCCTAACAATAATTACGCAACACGTGAACAATACTGACAGTTGTTTGTCACTTAAGGTCATCGGCAAAAAAAAAAAAAGTAAGCCAGAATTGGCTTTAATTATTCTTTTTTTTACTATACGTGATAGTACGGTGATACTATGTGATACCCCTAGAAAAAAATCAAATCAATATCATTCAATTGAATCCTATAACTCAATTTATTCATTAATTCATTCATCACTGACATTAACCTAGTGGTCCTAGTTATTAATCTACATTGTAAATTCATTCCTAGTCGGATTCATTCAACAATTAAGTCGTGGGTGCAACTATAGTGCTGCACACTGCATACAGGTCATTAATACACTATATACTGAATGACTCGGAACTACCAAATGCACTAGCCATATATACCTTTTTATTCTGAAAATTCATACCTAGCCCTAGACCTAGCCATATATGCACTACTCATGCGATTATATGAATTGAACGCAATATAATAAAGTGTCAGAAGTGTAATTAAGAGTGAAATTTGCAGAAACTTTATCTAAGTCTACACTTGAACCTCGTCGGCGTCCTCGCAGTCGACCTATAGCCTGTTGACTGTCAAGTTGCAGTGTCAACCATACAGCCGGCCAATGCATGAATGTAGATCTACTTCGGTTTTCTGAATTCCCCAGCGGACCCGGAATAACCACATCCGATTGCCTGTCAAATGCAGCATGTGAACAGTACAGAGTCAGTCCTTGAGACGTGTTGGGACTCGCCCACACCCATCCCTAAAGCTCGCTCTCCTTATGAGGCTGCTGAAGCTCTCAACGCAACAAGCCGCCCCCGCCCTCTCTCCAATCCTCAACAGGCATCTCCTTTCTCGAGGATCAACAAAGCAAGGCAGTTATACGGAACACATGTGCACGCCTCCCCGGTCTCCCCCTCCTCTTCTCTCAACAGAGCACAAGCCCTAGCGTCCCACCTCAACAAACATACAGACAGACAAGAAACCGACGTGGAGAGACAAAGGATGCCCCCCATCGATCTGCACTCCAACCACAAGGCACGAAGGGACAAATGAAAACGAAGAAATATGAACGCCGCACTGTCTCTCTCAACACACGGAGCAAAGAAATGAAATCGAATCATCTGGGCGGGCCCCTCCCTCGCCCCCGCGCATGGTGGGGGATAGGTGGAGGCGGCATGAAGGGCATCATCGGCGGGGGCCTCCCCATACCTCCCATGCCCATCCCCATGCCAGGTCCAGGTGGTGGGAATTGCGCCCCCCTTGCTGGGTGGGGGAACTGCTGCATCGGCTGTTGCATCATCGAGGGCACTGGGGGGGGGATGTAGGCAGGCATCTGGGAGGCTGAGGGGGCCCCTGAGGTCAGGGGTTTGGGGCCGTCAGGGTCCACAGCACGGGAGGAGGAGGAGGCACCACCCCCCTCCGTGCCGCCGCGTCCCCAAGCCAGTCGAACCTGGGCGTCCTGCAAAGGAGGAACAGTCATGGAAAGGAATGTTGATATGAAGGGAGAGATACTTGTGTGCGGCAGTCAGTGAACATGTCACAGGGGAAGAAGCATCGGTGTAGCGAAAATAGGGGGGTTGCGAAGAAATTTCGGAGAGACACACAAGAAAGAGTAAAAAAACGCAGAGAGACCGGCATGCAACAAATCCAAAGGGCAGCAAGAGTGTGGGGATTGCAAAACAACCGCGGCGAAGAAAAGAAAAAACGCAAAGACAAAGGACCATCAAAAGAAAAGAGTGCACGAGAATAAGAGCAGAACTGCGAGGGGGCGAGAAAGGCGGAACAAAGGTGGGGAAAAGCACAAAAGATGCTCTGCACAGACGGCTGCATGCACACTCAGCGGGAAGAGACCGAATCGCTCACTGCACGTAGAGAGAGAAGACGTTTGATTTGTTTGATCACAAACTCTCTCACTCACGTTGATTGTGAGCCTCTTGAAGAGCTGCGACGCTGCAGCCTCTGCGGACTTTCTGGTGGCGTAGGTGACAATGGCGCACTGCGATGTGGGCATCATTTTGATGGAGAGGATTTCGCCGAATGGATAGAACTTGTCTCTGATCATCGACTCCCCACACTTATCTGGAAGTCCGGAGAGAAACAGAGAGGTGATCGATCTGTCCTCTGGTGCTGTCAGGTTCATGCGGTCGTCCGCTCTTCTCATCATCTTCTTGGCTACAGGGTCGTTCTCTCCTGAGAAGCGATCTCGGATGTTCTGGTCCGCAAGACCGGGGTCATGGTCGGGATCGCCGTGGAAGAACGGACACGACTCCCCTCTGGTACACTCCCCCTTCTGCCAGAAGGAACACACCTTGGTGCGGTTCCTCTTGTAGTAAGGAGTTGTGCGGGCAAGTTTGGAGAGCATCGGATGGGCTGCTGCCTTCCCGTAGGCCTGCAGAGCCTGTCCTTGTGCCTCAAACTGGGAGGTGTAGAAATCTCTGTTGGGGCCCAAAGCAGGCAGCTGGACTTTCTGTGCCTCCTCAAGGTATTTGTCTCTGACTTCAACCGGGAGGCCATACTCCATGTCGAACAGACAGGTCTGGCAAACGTTCTTCAAACGTGCGCATGATTGGCACACGATCGTGTTCTTGTACCGACTCTGCTGCCCGCCAGGCCTCCACCGGAAGCCAGTGTAAGGACGAGCACAGATTTTGCACTCTTTGTCCTCTTCCCCTCTGATCATCCGAACATAAGGGTTGTCTGCAGACACCGGTGTAAACACAAGACAGGAATAAGCAACGTATGACATGGAACCGACAGAAGGCTCAAAAGAACAGACCAAACAACTTACCCCCCAAACACGTTTCGCACAAAATAGGAAAGTCGGAATTCTCTGCCTTGCCCAACTTGACGTCGGTCACCGTTCCGAATCCCCTTTCCGTCATCGCGAGAACGTTACAGAGAAACGGTTGTCAACTACAATGTGGGAGGGAAGACGTACGAGTGGCTCGTCAATTTTCGAACGCGGGTGTCAGGATGCAGGGTCTTGGAAAGATTGAAGAGAAGACAGTTACAGGACTCTTTCGGCAGACGCTTGAAATTTGACTCTCGAAGAAATTGGGACCGCTGGAGAATGCAGTCAGAACATCGAAGTCGATCATGAGTGAGGAAGGAGTCACGATCTGAAATGAGATGATCGAGAACACTCTGCATGACTTCCCTCTCAGCATTTCTCTCTGCGTTGCTTTTTGTCTCGTCGACGTGCCGGACGCGGGCAGTCTGTTTTGTTTTTTGTTGCTGGCATGGCCCGCCAGGGGCCCCGGCACATTTTCCGCGCGCGCACGCTATCGCCCCTGACACCGGTCCAGGAAAGGGGACCGTGCGTATCCCTTCCAAGCGGACCCTCGGCCACCGCCGCCGATCGGCCGGCCGCTACCACCGCCACGTCGGGGGACATCCCCCCCGTCCCCCACATTTAATTTGCCTACCACCACCACGAAGTTTGGAGACGTCACAAATAGGGTGGCAGGGGCGATGTCGGGCTGACCGAGTGCATGGTGCATCCGAATTAACGTATGCATAGATTAATCAATGCATGCTAATGTGTTCTGCTATATATATGTGCAGGTCCGTAGGGAAGCTTAGTTCCCCACCTCCTAAGCTAGTTCTAGCTTAGTTCAGAGACTTGACTCATCCTACTTACGGAAGAACTGACAGTGCGGTTGCTTTCTTACAGTCAACGTCTGATAGGACAAATGCATGCTTTTCTATTTAATTATATTTGTCGTACGTTAATTACTCCCGTCTGCATATTATTTCTCTTCCAATACAGACTGCCATGGCGGCGCTTCCATGAGCCTACGTACGTGTGCTGTGAGCCGTGTGGGTCCCAACGGCGGTAGGGCGCGCCAGTTCGGCTCAGCCCGGGGTTGGCCGGCCCCGTGCCTCGCCTCACAATACTACGAGGTCACACGTTTCAAATACACTACCCTAAAGAAGGCTTCCTATGGTTGATCCGGAGTGGCCGTCAAAGTCTGGGTACCAAAGGTGCCCGGCTGCCAAAGCCTGACCATGCCGAAGGCGCGGGCCTACCAAAGCCCGACTGCACCGAAAGCGCGGGCCTCAGCCTCAGCCACCCTATCAAAGCCCAACCACGCCGAAGGTGCGGCCATACCAAAGCACGACCATACCGAAAGTGCGGGCCTGTCAAAGCCCGAGCGGGCCTGTGAAAATCCGACCACACCGAAGGCGCGGGCCTACCAAAGCCTGACCGCGCCGAAGGCGCAGGCCTGTCAAAGCCCAACCATGCCGAAGGTGCAGCCATGCCAAAGCCTGACCATGCCGAAGGCGCGGACCTACCAAAGCCCGACCGTGCCGCCCCAAAGCCCACATGCATATGGCTTTTGCACTTATACATATTAATGCATGTATGCACAAAGGTATAAAAGCTGTTTGAAAAACGTCTCAGTCTTCTGGCTTGTTACTGTTTGTCGGTCTGCTACAGTCAGCACCTACCCTTAGGCTGGCGAATTCGATCTGACCGTGACACTGTCTGTGTACTTTTCTTTTCCCAAAATGTCCAGCCTGCCTTTTGACGCTCGTTTGCGAATCGCTGTGTCGGACTTCGTTGAAAATGCGGCCCTAAAGCTTGCGGAGTCAGTTTCAGAGTTCTTTAAGCATCCCGGCACCCTGGCGGGCACTTTGTCTACACTTTTTGGTATATTGAGAAAACATCCAGATTTTTGGTGGGCCCACCCCGGCGTGGCATGCCGGAACCAATAGGTGTTTCTGAGTCCGTTTGGACCCAAACTAAGATTCCTTGGTCGCTGGGCCCTACCTTTCATGACCCGGTCGGGCCAAGCCCATAAGGGCATTTTGGGGGCGGATTGTGCGCCGCCACATACGGTGTTGAGCTGTATGTAGGCGGCGGTCCCGCTTAATTATGGTGGATTTGTGCATCAGCGCGTCGCAGTGCGCAGCTCAAGGACTCCGGCAAGTAAGAGTCCCGGGTTCGAGCCCCGGTCCGGTCTTTTTTTGTCTTAAATTGCATTTTTCGACTCCAAAAGTGCGAATTTTTGATGCATGCATGAATGTATGTGAGAGTAGCCAAACTTCTGACCATCTGAGAGGTCTTTGGAGGAGTAGCAAAGCATCTGTACGGCTTGTAGGACTAACTTCAACTCTTTGATCTACCCTGCTTGTGCGTTGGCCGGCAGGTGGGCTGTAGACGGGACTTTTGTGCACAGTCGGAACCTTTGTGCACTCTCAGTCTGCATAGGTCTGACCTTTGTAGAATCCCTGCTTACGTTTTTGTCGATCCATTCAGCTTCTCTGTTCTGTCTGTGTTAAGCCAGCACTATTTTCTTTTAGACGAGTAG
>JAHBMJ010000723.1:29275-42028 GCA_018398765.1 Chromera velia | reverse complement strand
GCACAGGAAACAAAGGAGGGAGTTGGAGGAGGCAGTGGAGGCTTCAAGAGCTTCGGAGGAAATGATTGCAGAGGCGACGGAGAAATTCGCTCCAAAAGGGGCACTCCCGACTGACCCCAACGCGAAGGTCTAACTGGCAAGCTATAGTAAATGAGTTTGCCTGTTTAGAAAGGCTTCCGTTCATTAAGTTTTTCATCTAAATTAAACCAACCCTGTATTGTGAGTTCCTACTCATATATGCAAATCGTTTCGACTTAGTGTTAAAGTTAATGGGGCAAAGCCTCTACTAGTTATATAGTAGCTTATATAGCAATGGTGAAAACAGAACGTTAATTAAAACAGTAGCTAGTAGTATTATTAGTGACCAGATTTGATTTGATTTGATTTAAAGTAGGGCTTCACCTCAAATCAAATCTTAGGCCTGAGAAGCTTTAGCATGATAGGGCCTATCAAATCCTATCAAATCTACTTCAAATCTGACCCTTTAACATCAAATCTTCGAGGTGACTCTCTAGGATGACTCTAGATGACTCTAAGATAAAAACTTATGTAAGCTCTTAGCTTCGACAATAGCTCATTAATTTTGAGAGTCTTAATTTAGCTTTTAGTCTAGTTTTTAGTGATTTTCTTGTCTGGATGGCTTTCTAGGATTTGCTAATGGTGTTGACTGTGTCATGTCCTAGGTCATGTCGTCTTCAGTGCTGTCGAGAGTGACCTCTAGACTTCAACCTCAAATCTACCTCAAATCTAGTCAGATTTAAACTTGAAGCTCAAATCAAATCAAATCTAATCAAATCAAATCTGGTCACTAAGCATCATATATTTCTAGTGTTATTAACTACTATTTATTACCAACTACTAGTATGGTAGCATCAAATATCAAAATATATGTTTTTAAAGAATGTTTTGTAAGCTGATCGAAAACTAGATATTCATATTTAATTTAAAGCAAAGAGGTTTGAGCACTACCGGCAGACATCTAGGCAGACATAGTAGTAGTCTGATATACTAGTAGACATACATAAAAAAATCGGAACATGCATATTTGAATTAAGACGGTTAAAGCCAGTTAGCCACCACGTAGGCTCTGGCCAACCACAAGGCCTAGTACAAGGCACGACATGCAATATTGTTTTGTGGACTTAGCGGTATGGCTGGCGCAGTGACTCATTCAGACAAGACAACATGAAATCATGCCTGGAATCACACTATAATTTGGCTATACATTTGTCAACTGCTCTCATAGCTGCCAGAGGCTGGAATGAGTCTAAACGACGATACCTGTTTAATTCTTATTTTAGACATTCACTGGCCTTCATATAGTATAATCTGATACAGAGTGTCAGACGGCCTCAACATCATTCTAAGGTGTTGTCACTGTTGTTTTTTTAACTATATAGCCTAGTTAAGCATGGGCATAGTTGTTACTTAATGAAGATTCGCTTGCGGCTTTATAGGAAGTTGTTGCTTCAGCCTACCGTCTCTTGAAGTAGAGCTAGGATTTTGAACAAGGCTTGTATGAATATGGACTGCCAGGAGCTAGGCTCCGACGGCTATAGTCATTCAAAAAAAAATAATAATAATGTTATTTACTGGTTTGCTTTTGCTCATGATCAACGCTCAAGTGGCTAACTCTTCAAAACAATTAAACTAAATGACAGGACTGGGTAGAACAGAGTTAATATAAGTTGGTACATACGCTTTCCCCCTCTCTCCATTTTACAACATATTATAGTTCACTTTTTTTTCGACCGTTTTGACACTACTCGTATTGAATTGTGGGACCAGCAATATAACTAAACACAAAGTTTGTGTACTCCTGCCTGTACTCCGTTCATACATAGTTTATAGTTTATAGTGCGTTGTCGATCTATTGTTGATTGAAGTTTTTGTTATGCATGCCGCATCTCCGTATATGAGGGGCTGATCTAGCCTAGTCTGTCAAAAAGTTCCGGTTCGTCCCGTCTGTTCTAAATCTAAGAAGACTGCTCATTGATCACTTTTACTGCGGTTTATTTCTCAAGCGGCGGTAGAGTAGGACTCGGAGAATAATGAAAAGAGGGGAGAGGCAGGGTAAAAACTTTCTAAAAGTTTATCCCCTTGACAAAGGCTACCCTTTGACGGCAGAAAACAACTTCAAAGAGACCCTCCCCATTAATTTGCCCCTTATTTTCTCAACCTTCTTTTCTTCCTTTCCTTTCATGCGCTTGCCCCCTTTTCTTTTTTTTTTTTTCCTTCCTGTTTGTATACAAAGAATCAATTACCAAAGGATCGCTTAGTTTGCGCCCTCCGTCGACAATATAATCCGTCCGAAATACGGCGGCGCGCAATGCGCGCCCGTCGATCCTTTTTTTTCTTTTTTTTTTTTTGAAAAAAAAACTTGCATGCATTGCAATGCATGCATGCATGATCGTGATCGAAATATATATGAATATATATATATATATATATATAGTCTCTCGATCCGATTCATTATATAATTCACGCAGAGACCGATCGACTCTCTGCATAATATACGCAGTCAACCTGGCCATCCCGAAGCCTCAGTGCTGCTCCAGTCACCAACTGATCGAGTTCCCAGAAGATCCCACTGTTTTGGTGCTGCAGCTGAAGAATTCAAAGCGAACTGGATCATCCCTCCATCCATCCAATTAAAGTTTCAGATCATCTTCCGAGCTCAGCTAGTAAAACAGAATCAACCCAAGATGAGAGTCGCCCAGCTTTCCGTCTTCTTCGCCCTGTTCGTGCTCGGCCTCTTTGTCACCTCCTCAGTGGCTGCAGGAAACCTCCGAGCAATCGAAAGAACGTCAGTCATCATGCAGGATGAAGAAGGTGTCAGAATGAATTTCTCACGCCTTCTCGACATGCAACTGACATGCACTCCCTCTTTCACGTCTCCTGTATCGGTCGCGTGCGTCTCTCTCCGTCTCTCTCCGTTCTCGATAACAGCAAGAGGTCTTTCATTTCGCGTCCTTTCTCAAATCAAAACTTGGTGTGCAACATGTATCGCTCTGCCTGCATGAGCACCCTGGCTCACCTCCCACTTTCTCTCCTTATCACCTTCCGCATCTCTCTTCTTCGTGCCCCTTCTTCGCTTCCTTTTTTCCTCTCTCAATCTTCAAGAAACCTTCTGGGTGGACATCCGATCCGCCCCCGGTATGCATATATATTTACTCAATTAAATTACGCATGCATGGTCACACGCCTATATGTACATGTGCTTCCAATTTTGTCTACATATTAGAAGTGCCTCTTCGTGTTTCAGCTTCCTTCTTTTCCGCTTCTGACGATACGTTTCGAGCGGCGCCTTCTATTCTTTCTTTTTCTCACGTCTTTGGTATGCTGGATGGGTGTTTAAGTGCACGCGTGCATACGGTAAACGTTGTCTGACGCAGAGGAAAATCGCTACTTGAATCCCCCCATTCGTTACGTGCAGGTCTCTTCTCCAGCAGGAGGCGAGTCAGACAGCGCCTGCGAACAAGTGCGCCTGCGTGTGTACCGTCACCAAGAAGGGCACGACGGTCACCCAGACCTTCCCCTATCCCAAGAAGGAATGCGAGGAAATGAAGTATGGCGGCCAATCGTGCACATACACCGAAGGCTGCTAGAAAGATCGAAGAGCGAGGTCCTGTTTCACAACTACACTACGCGACCATTTCACCGTCCACTCGATCGTCGAGCATGAGCGTGAATGTGCATGCATGAGCGGAAGATCGGAAGTCCACACGCATCAGTGACTGGCCGGCCGGAGCCCCTGCCTGCCTGGTTCGATTAAATGCATCCTCGCGTGATTTAATCGATCGGGTTTCTGCATGGGATCATGGATGGATGGATCAGAGAAGGTACGCAGGCAAGCATCTGATCGTCGAGCCCCACGAAACTCCACTTCATCGGCCATCCTTTCACGCCAGAATGCCTTCTTTCATCTAAGTTTGTCTACTTGGCCTGATCGAAAGACCGGCCTTCAAGTTTGAAGTTTGAGGGTGCTCTCTGAATTCTCTCAAGCTGTCTAAGGTCGGAAGTTGGACTGTCAGGCGCAATCAAAGTCATTCATGCTGGCGTCCCACGGGACAGAGCTTGCATGCAGCAGTATACGCATGCGTCTGATCAAGCATCTGAAAGAATCTTAGAGTCACTCTCTAAGAACGCCGTCTGCCCTCAAGATTAAGCAGCAAAATTTAAGGACACACCCCAGACTGCATCAGTAGTATTCCTGCATGGGGGTACTATCCCATTACAAAAGAATAGCCCAGAGAAAAGCTCAAAAACATTATCATCTTTTCTATCACTTTTCTAACCATTTTTCTATTATTTTTCAAAGTTTAATCTCTATCACTTTTCTATCCATTTTCTATCAGTTTTCTATGATTTTTGTTACAATTTTGTAACAATTAAGTCACTAACAACTTTTCAATCACTTTTTTAGCTATTTTTTTTGCACGGTAGAAGTGCTTAGCAAATCCCGAAGTCGGAAGGAGGAGAGTCAAGCTTGAGGTCGGCGCAGGTCGCACGAGCGAGAGAGCTAGCAGCGAGAACAGTAAACAGGACAGAAGGAAAAAGCGGAAGAAGAACAAGCTAGACGCTAAAAATAAACTTTAAGTCAATGCCCCACCCAAACAAAAAAAAAAAGGTAGACATACAATTTGATAATATAGAAGATGACTGCATGGGATAGAATGTTAGATACAATGATGAAGTGCTGTTTAGAGTGTTGCTAAAGCAGCTCAGCACTATAGGCCGAGCCTAAACGGCCAAGCGTTACTTGAAACGTATGAACACCTAGATGGCTACACACATACAACAGTCTATATATTATTAATTATTTATATAAAGTGATATATTTTAATGATATATAGTATGTAAAAAACAATTTGATAATTATAACTTTGAATATTGAACATATATATTACATATATACATATTATATATATATATATATATATATATGTCTTTAAATATAATAAATTGGATATCAAATGCTATATCAAATGTTAAATTCTTTTAAAGAAATATTAATTATGATGCTGGGTAATATATAACCTCATACTACTAGTTGCGACAGCAATGGTTTTTCCTGAAAGATATAGTGAAAGATCCTGGCCAATTAAATGAAGCTGATCGCCGGCGATGGTCATGTATACACGGAAGACTGGGAAAACATTGGTACGTCCATTTAAGTTGGAGCAGCCGTATACGCAGATCCGAGTGCCAGATCGGTACTTACTGTTTACTGCTTCTTACTGCATACATGATCTTTTGTGAAAGTCAGATGCACGTCTATGCACCTCAACACTGCCCATGAAAACCCAAAAAGGGCTTGTCTCTTCACCCTCTCCCCAGCCTTCTGCATGCGCAGTGCATATATTGGCCATCCTCTCGCTCCCTTTTGTTAATTGTACAACCGACTGAGGCTCATTTTTCCACCCGACGTCTGACTCCCCGTCTGTCTTTCTCTGCAGCAGCGGCGGCCTGCCTGCACTCCCTTCCTCCGGACCTCGTTTTCTCCTTTGCTTCCTTTCTCTTCCAGCGCCTGTGTCTTTCTTTCCCCCCTTCCCTTCCTCACTCTCGCCTTCATGTTTATTTTCCCCTCTCCTTTCCGCACTTTCTTTTTTCATTTCAGATCCCCTCCTTTACCCAGCTGTCTCTTTCTACTGCTCTCAGTCTCTCCATACAACATTGGTCAATCAAACAAAAGAGGAGCCCCCCCCTTACATCGGCTCGTCGCCACTCTCTGAAGCGACGGTGCTCTGACCGTCAGCCTGAGGCTGACCCTGACCGCTGATCAGAGCAAGAATCTGCTGTAGCTCGGCCTCCGTGGGAACCTCTTCCTCGTACTGAAACGGCGGCACCTCCTCCGGGGGCGGAGCCTGAGGCTCGGGCGCGCCCTCGCCGGGAGGAGCGTTTCTGAGCAGCATCCTTTGGAACCCCGGACTGGAAGGAATGGGCACGATGTCGAACCTCTGAGTGATTTCGTCTCTGAGGTTCTGCGGGAGGTTGTGGAACCTGACAATGTTCGATCCCCCAAACCGCCTGCCGGGGACTCTGTTGAGGTGTTCATCGGAGAGCTCGTAGGGCAGATTCATCTGGTGACTCTTGCACAGAAGTCGGATCAGACTGGCTGCGGGAGATCGGACCGAATTGACGCACGCAATAACGCGATGCTGCAGGAAGTTCTCGAAGGCATTGGTGCTGTGCCACGCCACAATTTCAGTCTGGGGCCCTCCGTTTCCTTCTGGCAACGGTTTGGGACGGACAAAAAACTTCGCCATGACACAGTTGATGTCGAAGTTCTGAATCCTGCTTTCCCAAAAGAGCCCCGGCACTATCATCCGATTGATGTCAATGCCATTGAAAGGGGGCGGGAGCACATTGGGGATCCTGTCATTGCTGTATATGGTCCATGTGTCCGGTTGCTGAGGGACCTGTCCCTGCGGCTGCTCTGGCCGATTCGGGTCTACGTGCCAGACGTCAATGTCGTTGTACGCAAGGGAGAGTGGCGGGTTGTGGCGATGTGCCCGTACAGCAGCAGGGTAGGATCCTGCCACCAAAAAGGGGAAGCGCTGTCCTTCATCATTCCACAGACGTTCAGCCACTCTCTCGGCCACAACCTGGGGGTCCAGGAAGCCTTGCATTATTCTGTGCCAGGCTGTGAAAAGAGTACTGCGAAAGTGGAAGTTCAGAGCATGCGTTGCTGCTGTAAACAATTCAACGCGATCCCTGCCTCAGTGCATGCAGTAGCAAGTCCTCGGGTCAATGCCTTCAAGTGGGCGAAGAGGGTGCCACACCCTATAGATCATCTAATGCCACTCAGCGCTCAGATTCTGGACTCTGGAGGGCCACTGGAGGCACATTGCACAAAAAAACTGCTGCAGAAAGGTCAGGTAGACTGAGGTATATATATAGTTCATGCAATGCAGCATGCATGGGCATGTATGCCGACATGCAATTACTCAAGTCGATCCGCGCGCGCGAATGCGCGCGACTCTTTGGCATGCCGTCTCCGAGAGCTGACGCACGCAATCTGCGTGCGAACGGCAATATACGGCTTGGAAAGAAGTACGTAGCGCGAACTCTTACCTCCCTGCAGCTAGGCTTTTAAATTGTGTAAGTGCCACCTCATGTACAGCAGCTGCATGTGCTTTCCGGGCCACGCAAGCCAGTTAGATCGGTCTGGAAACGTCTGCATGCATTAATTGAAATTATCGAATTATATCCACCGAATGCAATCAAACATTCTACAGACATTCTGCATTGAAACTTTGAAAGCCTGCTTGAATTGCAGTTGCCATGCATTCACAGCCATTGAGATCTCTTCGTTCTGGACCCTGCTCTTCGAGTGTCGAGTTGCTTCGTGGCTTTCGAATTATCCATCATGTCCAATACAAACAATCAGCTCCTGCAACCCCCCGAAAATCAAAACGAACCAGCGGCTCCCCCCCAAAATGGGAACAGGAAGTCGGGAGTTACGCCAGGGCTGTGGTGCAGAGCAAAGCCGTGATAGATCTCGGAAGAAACATCAAAGCAGCTGCGGACGATAAGCACTTTGACATCTTATCCATGCCCAAGCCTGACGTGAACTCCGTTGACAGCATCGGCGGACGGGCGGTCTTTGTTCGGATCTTTGTCAGGTTCTACGCTCGCCTGTTCAAGGACCCGGTAATGTTGCAGCTGTTCAATGAGACTCCGGAGGTTCGACCTCCCGAGGAACACGGGGAGTTACTCGCTGCGTTCCTTCTTGAAAAGATCGGGCACTCTGCAAAACCTACGTACACCGAACTGAGAGGAGACGGGAAAGGTCATGGAGTCGGGGTTGCCCACACACGGGCGTCGCAGTGCCCGATGCGTCCAAGGAACCATCAAGGCAGGGGATTCACGTTTGACCAGGGCCATGCCTGGCTCGGGAACCTCCACCACGCATGCGGGGAGATGGGGGTCCCGGATTTCTTTCGGGACTTGTTGCTCCAGTGGTTGGCGGTCTTCCTAAAGTCCTACGCGCCCTTCATTGACGCGCATCAGGAAGGAAACGACCCCGGAAGGACGTGCGAACGCCGTCAAATTGAGGGGATAGGGCATCAGAAGGAGGATTCGGAAACACGCGCGGACCAAGCGTTTAGAGCACTGGTTTTGCAAATTAATTAATTCGATTCTATGTTGAGGGAGCTTTTGAAAATCGATCGTCGCGGGCGTTCTCTCTGAATTCAATTTTGAGCCAGAGCGGGAGGAAGGGTGGGAGGAGGAAAAGTCGATGGCAGCCAGGGAGCAGGCTGTTGTGACACAGTTTCATTTTGTGTGCCCGCGTGGGCCTGTGTGTGTGTGTGTGTGTGTGTGTGTGTGTGTGCGCGCGTGCGTGTGTGTGTGTGTGTGCGTGTGTGTGTGTGTGTGTGTGTGTGTGTGCGTGTGTGTGTCTTTCAGTCTCTCAAAATTTCAGTCTCTTATAGCCAGCTTCTTTCAGTCTCTCAAATGTATAGAACGCGCCTTGCCCACGGCTGTATGGGGGCTGTGCCCCTTGACAATTCTCTCCTGGCAGACACAGATGAGCCACGTCAAGAAAAGCCAAAAAAGAAAGGCAAATACAAACGGAAAGAGATGTGTCGCAAGATCCAAACGAACCAATGGCTTGGGGAATGGGCTAGAAGGCAGGAAGGCAGCAGGAATAGAGACAGAATCTTCCATCCCCGTGCTGCCCTCACTGATTTCCAAAGAGAGAACCCTTCCAGACAGAGGCTCTCCATGCTCCTTCTTGCAGAAAGGAAATGGCAGTCACGTCCGTCAGACACAGGAAACGATCTGCACATACGCACGCTGTCCCCTTGTCTTCTTAAATCCTCTGCAAACATCCGCCCTCTCCTGAGAGCGATGACGGGTGGTGATGTGCAGCGGGGGGAGCTAGAGAAGACCTGCTCGGCTTGCTCTGGCAGAAAAGTTTGTGATGAGATCCACCTGCTCACGGAATGTGCGGACACAGAGAGGGACAGACAGAAGCTTGACGAAATCACCAGCAGAATAAAGGAGCGCGCGCCCATTGAGAAACGGGTGGAAATTGCGCAATGGGTGGCTGCCTCAGCTGGTAGAGGAGTGGGGGAGAATGAAAAGAAAGTCCGAGAGATGATCGCTCTTATATCGTCGTTCCAGCCTCTGGCGGGCATGAGGGGGGTTGAGGAGTGTATAGCCAAATTGGCGTGAGTCCGTGTTGTCATGTGTAAATAAATCAGTGCGCTAGGTTAACAAACCAACATTGCATGTCATGCTCCGTGGTTGGCCAGAGTCTGAGTGGTGGCTCTCCGAGTCCGGCTTTAACCGCCTTAATTTATATAAATATATATGAACGAATGTTAAGAAAAACTAAAAAAAAAAGCATTATCATAGTATTAACGTGTTTTTGTAATTAAAAAAAAACGCTCTAAAGAGTAAGAAGCTCAGATTAGGGATATTAAAAGATTGATTGATTGTTAAATGTTTGAGCTAGAGTTTGAACTAGTTTGAGCTTCCAATATCTTCTTTTTTAAAAAATATGTAAAAATTCATATGAATTTATATGAATTTTTACCTGTCTAGTAGTGAAATTATTGTTAATTTCAATACACCTCCTATGGCCCCGCTCCGGCCACTTCACTCATTTAGTTGATTCATTCCTTCTTGCCTCCACCCATAAAGAGTGTCAGTCATGCATTGTCTGTCCATACAGAGCTCACTTCAGCCTGCTAAGATTGTTCAAGCAACAATGTGTATTAAGTCTGAATTAGTTTGCATGGATGTGCATGGATGGAGCCGGTTGGAGATATCCATTCTGTATCGCGCACGATGCTCCCGACTCTTCTGTCTTAGACTGTCTACCTGCATCTACCTGCTACAAGTCAAACGCGACGGCACGCCGCATTGGCACACTATTGCATTCATGTTATTTTCACTCTAGTATATAAAAGACTGACATCTACTGACATTGATATAGTAATAGGTATATATAAGTATATACAAATCTATATACAAGTACACTTTTTGGGCATATTTTATAGGGTGACAATATTTATCTTTTCAAAAATCTTTTTTTGACCTGCAAAGCAGCCTGCAAACCCCTTCTTTGAGTATCTACTCTGAGCGTCGGCTAAGGGTCGGCTAAGGGAAAAAAAAAGTCTGGGGGTATTTGGGGGTTATTAGGGGTCTAAAAAGCATGTTGTCTAAAGTAGCTGGGGGCCAGGGGGCACCCCCAGGTCAACCCTAACGGGCAGCCGGGCACTGCCCCCAGCTCGTTTTTGAAAGTTTATTGAGCGACCCGGGGGTATATATCATGAGCACCCGAGGGCGGCCGGCGTACGCAGCGGCCGGCACAGTGACGACCTGGGGGCGTACGTATGAGCGCAGCCCCTTGACCCTGCATGCAGGCACACGCTGCATGTATCAAGCCCGACCTTTAATTCTGAGACACTGAAGAAGGTTTCAATACTGCATACCCACTAGACCCTGGAAAAAACCTCTACAAAAATTATTTTTGGTATGCCGGAGCCATTTTTAAGTGCTAAAAACAGGGGGTGAGCGATTTTTAACCCCATGAAGTACTTTATATTATGCGGGAGTGTGACATCGCAGGAATTCAATTTTAATTCGCTCTGCGCCCCTATACAGAATAAAAAGTTAGTCCGGGTGGGCCGGCCACCGCTGATAGCTATAGAGTCGAACCGAGCTAAAAGAAACACCATGTTCAATAGTAGTAAAAAAAGATTTGTTTTGTCTGAGAAGTTGCTAGGCGACACACAGTGATAAAAAAAAAAAATAATAAATAAAATCTGGAAACGTCTAGTTTTTTTTTTCTTTTTTTAAAATTATTTTTCTTCACACGCTAGTTCACATGATAAGTAAAGCTAGAACAAACCATACTAAAATTTCACAGGTTAACGTCGCCGCCTTAATTAGACCCCGCCGAATCCGGCTCTCACCGAATCTCAGTGGATCTCTGTGTTCGTCAGTGATCATTAATGATTCATCATCTCACTACCACTTTTTAGTAGACGACAGAGGGGGAAGGAGCTTTCAAGGAAGCTAGGAAGAAACATCAATGGACCGAGGGCCCAATATTAAGACTTGGGAGAATTCAGGGAAGAAAAATACAAGAGTATTTCACTGTGGTGGAAGAAAGATGGCCTCGCATCAGTCTCAGCGAGAGTCTCCGTCCGTTCACTCAGTCATTCATTGAAGTGAGGCACCAACGCGAACAGCTGCACGCTTCTTGGTATGGTCCAGTTGCCCCTCATACACATGCAGTGAATCGACCGATCAATCAATCAATTCATTCTCCAACCGGCCAGACAGCCAACGTACCAATGTGGGGAACTCCCGCCCCTCCCCATGCACTCCCTCTTCGATCTTGCGTTGTCCCTCATTCCCCCCCCCCCTTCACATTCGCTCGCTCCACCCCCGTACGACGGACGTTCGTATCAACGCACGATTGGTTGAAAGAAACAAACATCCTTTTAAAGCACGTAGACTGAACAACAGTCTAGATGGATGAATGCGGATTTTCCTCTATCCTCTTGCCTTTCCTTGGTCGTCTGTTCAGCCCCCCACCCGGCAACAGCCCAACAGGAAGACAGCTAGAAGACCTCTCGAGTGAAAAGAGAGAGAAAGAGACAGGCACAGACAAGAAACCGTTTGTCGATCTGTCCGTCCGTCCGTCCAGTTGTCTATCTGGTTTTTTGTCCAAAAGGCCCCCTCTGACACAGTCTTCACGAACGTCGACACCGTCAGAGACACCTCAGCACGGACCGACAGCCTGAAGAGCTGAGGGAGAGAGTGTGAGAAGAGAAGATGAAACACAAATGAAGGGGAAAAAAGAGGAAGGGGAGAACTTTCAACGGACAAGAAGAAGAAAGCAGACGGGTAAGTAAGAGCAAAGCACAGTCAATCAATCAATCGGTCAATCAATCAACCGATCGATCGTCTGATGAACCGACAAATGATTCATTCCCTCAATCGATCGGTCGATCTTTCCAGCCGTCGGCCATGGTCATCATACATCCAATGACACATGCATCCGCGTTCATACACACGCACACACACACACACACACACATACATACACACACACACACATACATACACACACACACACACACACACACACACGCTCCCATGAATTCTCTCACGAACAACTGCGTGACTGCAAGCGAGCATTGGGGGGGGGAGGGGGGGGGGGATACACGCGCAGCAGAGAAATTTTCTTCTCTCTGTGGGTTATTATAATAAAATCGAAACGAAGGAGGGAGGACATTCACGACAAAGAGGCACAGAAAGAAAGAAAAGACAGTCCAGACGAATCAGTCACAAAGGACAAACAGAGAGGGCCGGAGGAAGGCCACGCATGAATGAATGAAGCGTTGCAGTGGGGAAAACGAATGAATGAATGAAGCAGAAAGCCTCGAAGCATCTTGAAATTGAAAGGCAAGTTTGATGGAGGGAGGAGAGCAGAAGGAGAGAGTGAAGAAGGAAGGAAGGAAGGAAGGAAGGGAGGAAGGGGGGGGAACTGCCTTAACTCTCCAAAAGAGAGAGAACAGGACGCACTTACTTTCTCCATCCGTGTGTCTGGTTGACGCACGCACAAAATCCAAAAAGGGGGTGGAAAGAAAGAAAGAAAGACGGCGAGAACACTCCTTCCCAAACCCCACCCACCCCACTAGCTACTACGGGTGTTCTTCTGCGCTCCCTTCTTCCTTCCGTTCCTTCTCTTTCCATTTGCCGCTACCAGTCCCCCCCCCCCCCCCC
>JAHBMJ010000723.1:0-29158 GCA_018398765.1 Chromera velia | reverse complement strand
ATGCATCTGCCTCCCTCCCTCATTGCCTGCAGGCCTTCTGAATCAATCGCTCGATCCCCTCCCGGCCGCATCTCCAAGTCCAGAACTAAGACTCATCCCCCCGCCCCCCATTGGCCCATCTCACCTCACCTCCCCCAGCACAACGGACAGTCGGTCCTTCCCGTCTTTCAGTATGCAGCGATCGATCCCTCCACTAAGTCAGTTAGACAAGTAGTCAACAAAACGTGCCGTCCGCTCGTTCAGTTCATTGAATGCTCGGATGGGGTGAGGAGACCTATGAAGATAAGTCTCTCTTCTCTTCCTGCCTGTACAAGGAACGGACGGACAACCAACGAAAGAACATCTGTCGGATGAAACTTTTCTTCTGCGTAACTGCGCACTCATACCTTCAACAACTTCACCCTCCTCTTTCCCCCCTTTTCATTTTCCTCATACGCGCGCGACAGTCCGAGTGAGGGCAGGAGGAGCCACCATGGTTTCGTCTCCCTCTGCCCCCGCCCTCTCCCCAGTTCCTCCTCCTCTCTGCTGACTCCCAGATCTATCTAGACTGCTCAGCTGCATTGGCCCTGCACCACCCGAATGCAGCCATTGAAGTCCCCCCGCACTGCCTACTGAGTTCTGCTGGTGATACCCTCCCAATCCCAACCCCAGGCCCATCCCCAACCCGTCTCCTCCTCTGTCCATGCTGAGCATCGCTCCTGAATTCCCTCTCATCATCACATCTGAATTCCCTCCGTAAGAGAACTGCTGCCCCAAGGGAAAGGGGCCGGAGGTCGTCCTCGACTCAATCCTAGGAACAGGGAGGAACCCCCCAGGACCAGACACCCCATGCACCCCCATGAAGCTATCAGAGGAGGGCCCTCTCAGAGGCGCGCCCACCTGGGAAGAGCCACTAGGGAGACGGCTGAGGGGCGGAGCCCCCCCACCCGCCCCGATGCTGAGCATTCGGCTGTCGGTTGAAATCCCATTCCGAGACATGCCGAAGCCCGTGAGACTCTGCCCACTCATTATGGGCTGTAGGGGACCGAGCGGTTGCACTGTGCTTGTCCTGTCTGTTGACCTCATTTGGCTGTCGTCACGACTCAAGCCGAGAGGCATTCCTCCAGGACTCACACCTCCTCCCTGCTCTCCTTGCTGCTGCTGCGGGTGGGACGCAGAAGCGGAGGGTCCTGCCGTAAAGGGAAAAATCCCCACGCCCCCAGGTGCCCGCTGCGGGCTTCCGACTGGTACAGAAGAGGCAGCTGCAGCGTGCGGCTGTTGTACAATGAACTGTTGCTGATGAGGGTCGAGAACATACAAAGGTTGTCCCCTTCTATCCGCTTGCGCACTCTGCGCACGCTGCTGGCTCGAGGACCCTGCAGGCTGCCTCTGGGGTTTCCACAACGACTCCAGTTTCGACTTGGAGACCGGGGCTGCAGTGGCAGAGAAAAAACTGGAAGCAGCAGCCCCGGGCACAGCAGAGGCAGATGACCCAGGAGGTCTGTATGCGTGCACGGGTATCTGCTGAGGATCTGCCCCCTGTTGCTGCTGATGCTGTTGGGGCCCGAATGCAGAGGGCGCGGGTGCAAAGAGGGTCGACCGGGAAGCGGGGGGGGCAGAGAGAGCGGGGGAGGTGGGAGCAATAGGAATGCCGAATGGGGTGTGCTCAGGTATCGTTGGAGGTGCGGGGGGTGCAGCAGCACTCGAAGAACTAGAGCTCGAACTTGCAGCAGCCTGCATTGACTGCTGTTGTGGTGCGATGTCTCCTCGCTGTCTGCGCAGAATCTCGTGAATGGTGGGAAGGTGCTCTGGTGCGAGACCTGAGGGTGCGCCTACAGAGCCGTATACAGGGGCGGAGTTGCCCTGCTGTTCCCCTTTAACGTCCTCCCGTTTGGCAGAACGGAAGGCAGAGGAGGCTGCACTCCCTCTTCGTCCTCCCTCTGCTCCTCCTTCTCCATCTGCGCCCTCTCCCCCTTCCGGCTTTGCGCCCGTCCTCTCGACGTAATCGAAGTGAAGGTCAACGGCCACACCCCACAAACCACACACGTAGGCCATGCGCAAAAGCTGCACAGACAGGAAGGACAGGTGAAAAGAAGCCAGTTTGAACAAAGACGAAAAGGAAGAAGGAAGACAGAGAGGAAGGAAGGAAGAAGGGAAATGAGAGAGACACGAACGCCGTAGAGAAGTCGCATGAGAGGACGAGAGAAAAGTCGACACCCCCTCTTCTCTCGATGTTTGTCCACTTCCGTTTGTTTTTTTAGTCCAGGGACAGAAGAGACTGTCAAAAAAAAAAAAAGGAATGAGTGTGGAGTTGAGGCCGAGCGCAGAAAGGCCGACTGACCAGTGGAAGTGTTGCGTTCCTCAGCTCTCCATACTTCATGTTGTTCAAGGTCAGACACTTCTCCTGCAATCAGTCATTTCACGATTAGTACGAAATGCAGTTGACGTTAACATGAAGACACACGGAAAAGAAAAAAAACATGACAAAACACCATTCCCAGAACGACACCCTCGACAATTCGTCAAGAATATGCAAAGACCCCCGAAACCATCCCAAGAAAACAGACAATCAATAACCCGACCGACCATCTGATCCTTGTGGTAGTCATGGAAGTCTCTCAGGGCCTTAAGCAGTTGCCGTCTCCCCTCTCCACCCAGTTTCAGACTCATGCCGTCTCTGCAGGCAGTCAGACAGGCAGGCAAGCAGTGTCAGTGTGAGAATGAATGGACGAGGAAGGAAGGAAGGAAGGAAGGAAGAGCATGGGGCGTCGCGTCACGACATCCAGCAACGAAGTCCTTCCTTTGAAGACAAACAACAACCTCCCTCTCCTCAGACAGACAGACAGACAGACAAGGCCAATTTATTGGCTCCATCTGTTTTCTTTGAAACCTCATTTTTTGACTTTTGGAGAAGACCAGCGAGACATGCAGGCCTTTTTTATCGTTTGCAATCTTGCGTCTCTGTCTTATTTTGAGAACGAGAGAGAGAAAAGGGGAGCCGGACAGAGCAGGGCGCCCCCAAAGTCTTCTGCGCAACGAACCGGTAACCTCAACGTCATATCTATCTATCAAATGAGATCCAATGACCACATGCTGTTCGTTCAAGTGCCTGACAGACACACGTACCTGTATACGATTGTGCGACGGGTCCCAGAGACAGAGCGGATCACTTGGGGACCTCTGGCTGCCAGTTCTGCTGCTCTGTCTCGCCTCTTCTTGTTCTGAACAAATACGCAAACGATCGAGCACAAGAAGAACAGAAATACATATAGGGACAGACGGATAGATGCCCGTTTGACGAGGAGAATGAGGGAAAATCAGACGATGGATGACGGAACGGCCGTGCTCTCTCTCTCTGTCTCCGAGTGCGAAGAAGTCGCTTGTATACTCCACCACACAACAACCCACCCACCCACGCACGCACGTTCACACACTCATGCAGATTGTAGATACACAGAAAGGCAGACAGACCTGTACACTCTTGTACTGCCTCATTTCCGCATGAGGAGGAGACATTGGCAGAATCCCCTTGTGCTCCAAGTGGAGGCGCACTGCCACGGGCCAAAGACCACTGCATGCGTGCAGTCAATGCAGGCAGAAACATATTAATTGAACAGACGATTAATCAACTGAAGAATCAAGCAAGCAAGATCGAAACAACCAACGACACGAGAGTACATTATCCCGCAAGACAGACAGACAGACAGACAGATAGACCGATCGAAGAAGCCACCCTCTTTCCTTTCCTTTCGTTTCGAAGCCCTCCTCCTCTCCCTTCCAAACTCTCTCTCTCTCTCTCTGTCAACCCCCCTCCTTTCCTTTAGGGGTGCAAACAGAAGAGCCCGCCCAGCACGTCCCTACCTACCTCTGCTGAGCGAGTTTGAGCAGATCGGGAATCGAGGTGTTCTGCAGCACGCGGCCTCTCATGCCAGCTGCATTCATGCATAGAGGCAGGGAGGGAGGGAGGGAGGGAAAGGATGGAGAGAGGGAATGTCTGAGGAAAGAGGAGGAAAGGCGAGGAAAGAAGAAACGTAAGGCTCTTCGAGACGACGAGAAAAGAGTAAAGCGAGACACATGAAAGACAAGAAACCAAACCACACCGGACTGTCACATTCAGAGATACAGGTCTCTCTCGCCTTCCTCTGAACCCCCTCACACGGCCTCCCTCCATGACTCACTGACATCCAGAATTCCGTACATAGTTCCGCAGAAGTTCTCTTCCCGCCTCTCCGAGTGAGAAAGAAATGTCCGGACTCCACTCAGGAATCTGCACACACACACAGAGCAACAGCCAAACCGAAACGTTCACCCACAGAGAGTAAACAAGCAAAGACGCAAGGCCTGCCTGTTTGCACTGTGCACATGGAGGTACTCAAGAAGTCCAGCGTGTTGGAAGGAATCTGCTCTGCGTGTGTGCGTGTGTGAAAGACAGAGAGAGAAAGAGAGACACAGAGAGACAGAGAGAGAAAGAGAGAGAGAGAGCACAACAAACCCCGCAAAGGGAACACGGACTGAAGGTAGCTCTACATACAAAAAGAAAGAGAGAGGAGTTGCGCGGTCGCACAAGGCTTCAGAATGGTTTCAAAGGTCGCCGTTCCAGTTCCCTTGCTGTCCCATCGACGACCCATGCAGCACTAAACAAAGCAAACAGACGATCGACCAACCCAACCCTAGGCTTACCTGAATATTCTTGGGGACCTGAGAGAGGTCTCCCATCATCTCTGCCCCCATGGACGGCTGGAATTCGTCCATCGGGTCTGCCTCTGTCTCCGTGCCCCCCATGCCGCCTGTGTCTCCTGGTTCAACCTTCACACCAGGAGGCTGGGAGCCAGGGGGCACGTTGAGGAACAAACGAATTCCATTCCCATTTGCACCCCCGGGGCCGATAGAGGACGAGGAGCCCTCCCCCCCACCCGCATCGGACCCCGGCCCGAAGGGAACCGCTGCCGCCCCGTTCTGTGCCCCTCCCGCCTTATAGGAGCTCAGATAGGACGAGACAGACGCAGCAGCTGCCGCACTCCCCGTCCCGCTTTCTGACGCAACCGCACACCCGTCCCACGGCTCTGTCTTCACGATCACGGGATTCGGTTGCTGTTGCAATGGCATCCCGTTCTCGTCTCCTTCTGCAAAGGGAAGGGGGGGCTCCATCATGGCATCGTCACCTTCGTCCTCCTCTCCCTTCATCTCACCCTGACCCCCCGATATACCCAAATTAAATGCGGCAAAAATGTTAGGGTCAGAACCAGGCGCAAGAGAATCCGCAGCAGCGTACGGATTTCTGGGACCCGACTGCAACGCCTCTCTCTTCACCTTCAATTTCCGTGTGGCGACAGGCTTCGGGAGAGTCGGTAGTGTGGCATCAAAATGCGCCTGTATTTCCTGTTGGTCCCTCTCAGACCAACCGGCAGGAAGGGACATCGTACTACCCGCCTCGCTGCCTGCCAACCCCGCCCCGTCTCCGTCAGCCTCCACCCCCATGGGGGGGGACACAACACCCCCACCAGACGCAGAGGCAGAGGCCTGTACTGCTGCAGCAGAAGGGAGGCCACTTGCAATAGACATGGCAGACGCTCCATAAGGCAACACGCCCTCCGATCGGTCTGTCATGGCCCCCTCTCTGCCATCCACTTCTCCCTCCCCGTCTTCCATCCCCCCACCCCCCTGAATGCCTGCAGAGTCGATCAGAAGCTGCTGATGCGCTGAGTGCACAGACAGCGACAGTTCACTGTGGACGGGAATGCGCTGATGCGCGTAGTGAAAAGGTGCATCCCCTGCGGCCTCCTTGGAGGGAAACAGAGTGTTGATGGACGTTCTCAGAAGAGATCTGTCCCCCCCTCCAATCTCCTCTGCCTGCGCTTGCTCCTCTGCAGTCAGTCTGACAACGGGTCTCTGACGAAATACCCGACTCTCCCGAGTGCCGCCAGGAGCCCCCCCTTGTTCCTCCGTCTTCACTTGTCCCACCCCATTCATCGAGGAAGCAGCGGAGCCCCCGACACCCATCGCCCCCCTTGACTGCTGTGAGTTCAGATGCAGCAAAGAAACAGGACCATTACTTGCGGACATGCCCCCTCCCATCTCCCCATGAGACATCCCCATGGCATGACCACCACTCCCATGAGGCATCCACAGGGGGTGGGGCTGCTGATGCTGCAGTGGCCCCCCCGCACTGCTTGACATGGCGGCCCGCTCGGACCCGGAGTGCAGACGCGCCATGCCTCCTGAGGAATAGAGGGGACCCGGGACAGGCACAGGACCGAAGTGGCCCTGTGGGGTGTTCAGAAAAAGAGACTCTCCCGGAAGGAGGTGGTTGTCCTGCAAGCAAGCAACGAGGCGTATCAACGTTGTGAGGAAATCACGGAAGGATCCGGGGCAAATCAAAGGGCAGAGAGAGATTGGGGGATCGACGGCACTGCTCGGATGGGGAGGTTCATGGGACTATCTGGAAAGAGAAAAAGGGGGTAGACAGGGATACGGGCGTGCAGAGTGATCAGATCTTGAAGAAACGAGTGAACGAGGGAAGGAAAGGAAGGCGGGCAGATCATCAGATAGCAGCAGAACCACGCGGATCTCTTAGCTCCCTTTTCTCACAAACAGGAAGCGCATTCCTACCAACCCCGCCCCCACTTCATCTTTTGCCCTAACACAACAGGCTGACCCTCGAACGCTGTGACGGTAAGCGTTGCATTTTGTGCATGGGCTGTATGTCTGAAGTCATGGAGGGGTATCTGTCGATTCCCTTCATCCTCATCGACCGGATCTCTGCGTCCTCTACTCCAGAGGGCAAACGGGAGGGCACAGGAGGGGAAATGAAATAAGATCGGTCTTGGCTCTCAGTCTGCATTAGGCTATGGGGAGGCAGGTGGCTGGACTGTGAAGGCTGTGATACAAGTGGCATTGGTACTACTTCTGCTTGAGGGTGTGGGATGGCCCCTGAGTTGTCGTATGGAGGAACCGCACTCCTTCCGCTGAGTGTCCGGGGAATCATCGATGATGCTGCGCTAGGATCACCCTGTCCGCCTGGGGGGTAACCGTAGCGATGCCCAGGCGGTAAAGGATTTTGTGACTGCATTTGTTCGGAATGAAAAACACACAGACAGAGGACTAAGCAACCACAAGACTGAAACGAAGTGAGGTGATCAAAGAAGCAAAGATTGACGCACGACACCTCACTCCTCAGTGAGCCAACTACGGGACAGGCTAGTTATTTAAGGTCAAGATGATCTGTCTGTGTAATGATGGGCTTTCTGCCTTCCAATGCTGTAGTCTGTTCTTAGCCTCTCCCTTTCAAAGGTGAGACACTCCGCGATTCGTCATGCTGATTCGAAACCCAAAGTCTGCCTGTCGGGACCGCCACACGCGTTGCATGACAATTTTGACGCACGCGAGCGGAACGCATGCCGCGCGCGCAAGTTGAGCGCAAGTTAATTGCAGTTTTTTTTTCCCTTCTTCGTGCATGCAAATTCAGCTAAGAATCAGCTTTGAGTGGTCTGGCTCATGCAGTCACATTCATGACTGCCATCGTCGTCTGCTGCTCTCCCACACCAGCAGTTTCTTTCCTGAGTCAGTCTCAAACAGTACATGAGAGACACGACAGCACAGGACTTCCCAAAGTCAAACAAAATCACACTAACAACTGTTGCTTGACTGACCGAGCAAGTGGTTCTCTGAATTTTTTCGTCCATCGGTCTGCTGACAGGTCACGGAAGCGCACCGCAGAAAATCTCTACTTTCAAGTGTCAGGGAATAGAAAAGGTAACGGAGAAAATCAGACAATCCAGACACCTTGGCGCGTGTAGAGCCATAAAATACGAAAAGAAGTGCTTTGCAACATGCTTTGAGAGGGGGGAAAACGCATTAAAGAAAGAAGTCGTTGAATCACGTCAGCATCCACCTGCCCGCCCATTCAGGTCACGAAGGCAGACTTGTGAGAGAGTTGAAGGAAAGAGCAAGTGCGAAAGGACAGGGGAAAAGAATCTTGAAAGTCCGTATTCTCATCGCACCCATATATATATATATATATATACATAGGTTCCTCTTTCTCTTCTCGAGGATCCCGACACGCTCACCTGAACTCCACTGAGGAGCCAGAAGCACTGCTGACCCCCTCACAATGCTGAGCGTGACGGAGTCTCTCCACAGAGTCCAGAGACAGGCCGATGACTGCAGGTCCAGCAGAGAGAAGGAAAGGGCGGCTGGGGGCTCAGTCGTAAAGCAAGGAAGGTTGCCAGAGAGGGAAAGGAACGTGATCCGACCCTTTGCCCCTCTGCGGCTTCAAGGAGCGCCCCATCGCCTCTCAGGAGGAAGAGAGGGACAGAGGGACCCAGGCGCCGCCGCATCCAACCGAAAGGACTCGAACGGAAATGGGGGCGCCCCCTCCTCTTCTGCAGTACAAAAGTACTTCGACTGCATTTGGTCGGTTTGCCTTTTTTTCAGGCGCCATTTGGCTCTCCAAAAAGCAAAATCTGAGCCTTTATTTCCCCTTCCATACTATTTTCGCCTCCACTGCATGCACGATGCATGAATGGAAGGAAGGAACGTGTCCCGCTCGGGTAAGAACGCAGAGAGAGACAATGAAGAAACGTGTGGGAAGTTTCTCTGCATCTTCGCCTTGCTCCCCTAGACTGCACTTTATGCACTGCTTTGTAAGGTTCGGGCAAACTCTTTGCCTCGATCCTGATGAAAAAGATATTCCGCAGATACGTGTATCCACTTCCACACACATGCACATACACACCTATTCACGATAAATGCATGGACTTGCAGGATAGGAGCAGGAGACGTCCTTGTGGCCTCGTCCCTGATGCGGGAACTGTTCGACCCCGACAGGCACAGATTTGCCCTGATCAGACACGAAGAGAAGGAAAAGGAGGGGCACGGGGGCAGTGCACAACAGGGGGGGAACAGAGCGATGAGGCCCCAGAGCAGCGGCAGCCGACCCGCCTCGTCCACCAAACGAACAACCACCAACACGACCACCTTGACCTCCCACGCCAATGTGCACCCACAGGCAGACGGAGAGGGAGACGGGAGCAGAGTGATGATGCAGCAGCAGGGTGTTGTCATGCACCCCACTTCTGCTCGCCTCACTGCTGACAGAGAAAAGGGATCACATTCTGCCGCTCTATGGTTGGAGCCTGTGCAGATCAAACAGTACTCTGAGGCCATCTGCAGACTGGAACTCCAGGCAGAGAAGTCCGTCAGTTGATGCGTTGATGCATGTACGTGTGATTTGTTTCTGTGTGTATGCAAGGAAGGAAGAGAAAGAGAGAGAGAGAGAGAAAGAGAGAGAGAGAGAGAGAGAGAGAGAGAGAGAGAGAGAGAGAGAGAAAGAGAGAGAGAGAGAGAGAGAGAGGTCAGGTACAGACCGGAAAACCAAGCAGATAGGCGGGAAGGCGGACCTGCTGGAAGAGAGGTCAATTCATCCATGAACGTCAGGAGGTGGAAAGGCATGGGGAAAGAACGTGCGAGGGAATGCGAGAAGGCAGGGTTGGATTTGATTTCCATCAATGCTTTCGGGGATTTCATTCCATGTTTCGATTCGATCGAATTTTCTTTCCGTTCTTTCTTGTGCCGATCGCAGGGCGGTGGGTGGTCTGGAGTTCACCAAAACTGCTGTTCTTCTTGGGAAGGCACTACGCTTCTATGAGAAGGTAATTTTATTTCGTCCTGACGACGTCACATGGTCAATTCGGGTTCCTCTCTCTTCCCCTTTGTTCTCTCTCTCTCTCTCTCTCTCTCTCTGTGTGTGTGTGTGTGTGTGTGTGTGTGTGTATGTGTTTCCGTCGCTTTTCAGGGGGTGCCGTCGCTCTCTCAATAGGCTTTCTGTCTGTGGGCTCTCTCTCTCTCTCTTTTTTCTCACAGACACACACATGCAGACATGCACATTTTCACATGTATGCTGGATTGAGTGCGCTCCCTCGATCCCTGCAGCTGCTCGGGAAGGGCTCTCCTCATGTATTGCGGTATGCGCGCATGGTCAGTAAGGGTTTTAATCTGTCAGTGAGGCCATCAACTTGCCTTTCTTATTTCTTGATTTTTTGCGTACTCTTCTCTCATGTTTTCTCCTTTTCTCCCTACGTAATGCTTCCTTTTGCCCTTTTGTCTTTCATCTTTGACTTCTCTCATCTGTACCTCCCCTCCGACCCCCCTCCTTGAATGAAGTTACCCAACAGCAGAATGAGCAGGCACCTGCATGATCGCTCGACTGTTTGCTTCTTCTTCTTCTTCTTCTTCTTCTTGTGACTGCGGGTAGCCTGCACGTATGTCTCCTTTGCACTCCTTGCATGCATTAAGTTCTGTATGCATTAATTAGAAATAATTCTGTATGAAAATTAATGCATGACTGCAGGTAGCCTGCACGTACGTCTCCTTTGCACTCCACTTTCTCTTCTCACCCCCTCGGAAGGAAGCTGAGAGAGAGAGACCGGAGAGACAAAGGAGAAAGGAAGCGGCATCGTCGTCCTCCTCGTCTTCTGCTACCTCGTTGAATAATAAGAACAAAAGAATCGAGGAGGCAAAACATCTGGTGACGGGAGCTCTCAATCTTTGCCAGTGGGTCTCTCTCTCTCTCTCTCTCTCTCTCTCTGTGTGTGTGTGTGTGTGTGTGTTGCTTCGTCTCTCTTCGTCGCTGTTGATCCTTCGTGTTCTTTCTGCCTGTCAGCGTGGTCCCTGAACACCCCACTACCCCCTCCTCATGTGTTGCTTGTTCGCCTGTGTGAGTGTACGTGTGGTATCAATTGTGCACATGTGTGCGTGCAGACAAAGAGGAGAGGGCGCGTTGGGTCGAGGGGTGCATGCTTCTGCTCTCCTGGCGCTTGCTTTGATCTCAAGAGCGGAGGTTAGCACTTCGGTGGCAACGAACTTTTCTTCCATCAGCTTCCATCCTTCCGTCTTTCCTTCCTTCCTTCGTGTCTTGCGTCATGCCAGGTTCTTCCCTTCCCCTCCATCCACCTTTCTGGTCACTTTTTGAAGGCACAGTGCGATCATGCACCCACAGGTATTCGTGCCGAGCTTTCTGTCTTTCTCCCGGTCTGTTCGCAGGGCGAGTGGGTTTCCTGTGGTTCTCTTCTGAAGTGCGCCCTCCTGTCTGCTGAGGACGACGCGATCCGTCGAGACTGCAGAGAGGTCCTTCTTTTCTTGGGAGGGAGAATGGGGGGGAGCGAAAAAGAGGAATGCATGGACGGAGGGGAAAAGGAAAGGGAAGAGAGTGAAGAGTCGGGATGGGTCCAAGCAGAAGCAGGGAGGCCCTTTCTTCTCTCAGCCATCGCACTGCTGAACCTGGCAACGCTGGCTGCTCGAGAAAGAAGGTCAGTCATTTGATGAATGAACCCATCCACGGACGGAGAAGCTCTTCCAAACCCTCGGGACGTTCACAGGCGTGTTCTTTCTATTGTGTGAAAAACGGGCAGCAAAGAGTTTCAGACACGAGAGAGTTTACTCAGAAGCGCAATTCTTCTCAAAAATCTGACTCAAGCAACAAAAAGAGACAGACAGAGAAAGGGGAGGGAAAGGTTTGAAGTTGGAACAAAGCAGGTCTGGTTTCGCTTCCCCTGCAACCAACCCCTTGAATCGAGACAACTAATTGATCGCTCCGCTCGCTAGAAGGAACGAACCGCTCTGGGAGACGTCGAGTGGGCGGGCTGATTGGTTGCATGATTGTGGTGAAACAAGGCCAACAAAAGGCGTCTTCCCGCTTTGATTTAATTCCCTGTTCGTGAGATTTTCTCTTCCCGTTTCCTTGCTTCCTGCTTTGATTGATTTCTTCCTCGCTCTCTTGCAGCCCTGTGGCTTCTCTGTGTGCATTTGAGACGGCGCTGTTTGGAATTCTGGAGGGGTTGGTCGGCTCTGGCCAGACTCAATTAAATATTTCTCTTCCTGTTTGACTTTGTGAGGGCTGCACCGAAGCTTGAATAGGCGTTCGACGCTATATGTGGGTCTCTCCTTCCCGTTTTCTTCGTATGTGGAGACGATAGCGGCTGTGCGTGTGTACGTATGCGTGTTTGCATGTGTCTACTTTACGGTGCTCAAGCCTGCCCCTGCCCTTCCTTCCGTATGTTTGCACGCAGCCTCGGAGACTTGAGAGAGGATCTGCACGGAGTCGGAGGAGACACAGATAGAGAGGGTCGGGACGGAGAGAAGAAGGGAGAGGACAAAGAAGAAGCCGCACAAGACAAAGACAACACCCAGAATGAAGGCGCAAAACCCCCCATGGAACCCGTCTCTGCCGTCTCCACATCAGCCTCCGACCCCCGGGGGGCAAATTTCTCTTCGAATTCCTCCCCCCTCTCCCGTTTTCCCCATCTCTCCGTTCACTCCTCCACAGGCTCCAGAGGCAGAGGAGGGAAGGCCTACAGTTCCATTCCCGACGAGAACACCTGGAAACACCTGAGTGATCCTTGGGGAGTTCACACTTCGGATTTTCAGAAATTGAAAGCCTTCATGACCCCTTTAAGACCTCACGCAGACACTGCCTCCTCCTCTGTGTCCTCCAACAATCCTGCCAGGTCAATGGCTGACCAGAAGAACAGCGTACAGAAGTACAGAACCTACACGGTGCCTGAGAGAAAACCGACGAAGACAAACAGCAGCACACGAAAGCAGCAGGGGAATCTTAGAGGTCCCTCTATTCAGGAGGCGACAGAGGAGGCAAGAGAAGGGGGGGCGCAACTGCTGTCTGTTCCACCAGCGGCAGGAGGAGGAGAGCCTGTCTCTGCCAGGCAAGGGGGTGTGGAAGAAGGAGCGGAAGAAAATACAACACGAAGGAAGGCGGGGCACAAGAAGAGCACCAGAGTAGAGGAAGGAAAGGAGGGTTCTGACTCCGGATCCGACCTTGACCCCCTTCAATTTCAAGATTCTCTCTGGCAGTCTGAAATTGGGGCGGTAGGGTCTGGAAAGGGAAAACAGGGCGGAGCGGGGGGGTTCCACCCTAGATTTCGTCATTTACAGATGGAGTTGCCGTCTTTCGGTCCTCTCTTTCGAGGATCCCGCCTGGGGTCTCTCTCTGTTTCCGCCTTCTCTTCCCTCTGTGGCACTACAGCCACCACATTTTCTTTTGCATTCGTTGAAAGCTTCACTTCCGCTTCCTCGTCCTCATCCCAGCGACCGCAGAATGAAGAAGAGGAAGACGCAAAGGAAGAAGAAGAAGAAGAAAAAGAGAAGACCGAAAATGAGCTGCAGGGGGAAGACATAGAGGAGGAGAAGCATAAACAGACTCCCCCCCATCCGCGTCCCCACGAGACGTCCCGACCCCAGCCCTCTTCTCTCTCTCAGCCCGCCTCAAGGTCACGGCTCGCCGTCTCTCAGCACGAGGGGTGGCGACGGCGTTCCAAGCCCTGTAAGAATGTGATGAGACAGACTTTTTGTGCAAGTCCGAGAGAGAGGGCTTCTGCCTGCGTGTGTGGGGGCAGGGAAGCGGCAGGAGGGTCTCCTGGACCTTGTGAGGGCAGAGAGGGGTCTGCTAATTTGAACGCAACAAATGGAGGGGGAGCGAGGCTTCGAAAGAAAGAGAAGCCCCCCTTGTGGGAAGAGTCCCTGAGAGAGACTGTCTCCAATTCTTTTTCCATCAGTGCAAAAAGCAAAATGAGTAGAGGGGAGAAAGCCAAGCAACGCTCTGCTGGTCGTATGAGAGGGAGGGAAACAAAGTCGCTCCTGTTCTCTGCCGAGGCTCTGACAGGAAGAGGGGAGAAGAGATCCTTATTCGGAGAGGGGCGGGGGGGAGAGGAAGAAAAGACAGACCAGGACAACCAATTGCCGCTGTCAGTCGATCGAAGGACCCTTGGGGGGCGTTTCTTTCGAGTTTTCTTTGTGTTTGTCACTGAGCCTTTTCTTTTTCCAAATTATTCCTCCAAGAACACATGATGAGTACATTGAGAATAGAGCCACGAGAGCCTTATAAACTCCTCCCATATCAATTTCTTCCCGGAGTAACTCTATGTATATCTATGTGGATATTTTTTCGTCTATCTTCTTGCCTGCCTGCCTGCCTGCAGAACGGGAGATGCCACCAGGGCGGTACTGAAAGAACTCTTGATGGTCCGTCCTTCTGTCTCTTTCTTTTTGTTTATTTTCGTCTCTTCCTGACCCTGTCGGGTCCTTCTTGTCCTTTTGGGACTCTCAAAGAAAATGAAAGAAAGAGCTAGAAGGTGAGGAAAGGAAGAGGTGGCAAGGATTATGGGGTGGGTGGGAAAGATGAGGTGCAAAACATGTCTGTCTGTCTTTGGTTTTAGAGAGATGCCAGCGTTTGCCTTGTGCAGTCATGCATCGAGACGAAAGAAGATTTGTGTGCGTGGAGTCTCTTCTTCGTTTTCTCTGGTGTGTTTGTGTGCGCAGATTTCTTTCTTCAACTGTGCGGCTGTGCTGTCGATGTACGGCCCCCCCTTGGCAGCCCTGGACGTCCTCAAAGAGGCCCGGAAACTCTCTGAGGCCCTCGTTGGGCGTCAAGCTCCGATGGTGAAGAAAATGAAAAAAATGGAAATCCGACAGGTGGGGTCGATCGATTCACTCTGTGCGAGAGAGAGAGAGAGTGACAGAGAAGATGTGTGTGAAAGAGAGGATGCGTCGTCAACGCAGATTAACAAGGATTGGAAAAAGCATTGATCTTCAAAAACGACGACGCAGAGAGAGGAACAGAGGGATCTTTAGTTTTATTTTTGAAGTGGTCGTCTCCTCTGTTCGTTTCTTCTTCTTTTTTTTCTTCTTTCGAATCGAACTTCTTCATGTCTCTTCACATGGCCTTCACTCCAGTTTGTCGCGTCGCCTTTTCATCCTGACTGAGGTGAGCGAAGTAAGATGCGCTAGTGAGAGGATCGGCAGGATCGACGCACAGGGTTTTTTTTTTGTATGCATTGATGACTTTCAATGTATACGTATTGCATATGATGGAATCGGGTGATTTTCATGCAGGAGCGGTACGTGGGTTCTCTGGTGGTCGAGAGGGAGCGGCAGCTGATGCGTCACAAGAGGAACTCAGAGGAGAGGACGGACATCTCCACACTGCCCCCCAATTGGCAAATCTTCAGAGAGAGGGCAATGAGGGTGTCCAATCTCAGGGAAGAGAGCGGAGAAACCGAACACGAATATCTGTCAGTCAGTCGATCAGGCAGTCAGGGAGGGACTTACAGGCACAATCTGCAACGTTCCGGATAGGAAAGGAAAGGGAAGACGATGCATGAAATACTAAGGCGGCACGTCTACAGGACACTCCCGTCCATACTTCATATCGAAATCTTTCTTTCGGAACAAATTCACCGCCGATCTCTTTCTCTGACTTTTTTCGCCTGTCCTTTTCTGTCGTTCGCTCTTTATGTGTATGAACGCGTGTATGTCTAATGCGCAAATCCCCCAGAAGTATTCGGACTGTGTACCTACCCATTCTCTCCTTCCTTTTATCAGCTTGGACCGCCGACAGAATTCGCGGCTCTTGGTCGGTCGCACACACGAAGAAAATACACAGAATATGTCAATATCGCAGGATTTTCGTGTACATGTGCACAATGGCAATGCACACATCTCAATCAAACTCTGTTTTCTTTCTTTCCTTCCTTCCTTCCTTCCTTCCTTCCTTCAGGCGTCTGTTGAGGGGTCAGAGGGTGACCAGGCGAGCTGACGGGAAGCGAAAAGGGCGGCCTCTTTTTGACAGGGAGAGGGAGGCAGAGAGAGATGCGGAATCGATGCATGTTCTCACTTGGAGAAAGCGGACGGCAGGGGTGAGAACGCCATTGCCATTCCCCCCAGTGCCGGTAGGTCGCTCTTCTTGCTTTGTTTGGTTGTGGAGAGAGAGAGACGGAGGCGTCCATCCTGGGTTTCGATCTTTCCTTTGTGTTTCTCTCGAATAAGTGGGGCATTTTTTCCCTTTGTGCGTCTCTGAGTCTACGTCCTTCTGTCTGTCTGTGTCCCGTCCCCTACCATCTCTTTCCCACTCTCTCTCTTTCGATCTCTTTCCCTCTCTGCAGGTACGTGTCCAGGCCTACCGAGGAGAACAGTCCCTCCACTCCCCCCCCCAGAAGTTTAGATACGACCCCCTCGACGCCTTTGGCACAGACAGAGACACACTGAGACAAACAGAAACAGAAACAGACACCTTCACAGGCACGCAACTAGCTGCCAAAAGAAGCGAACCAGAATTCCTTCTAGATCCCCACAAGGCCCACACACCAGCCACCGCCCTGCCTCCCTTCTCTCTCTCAGACCCCCTTGACCCCCAGGGCCTCCCTCTGATCTTCCAAAGGACCCCGGAAAGAAAAGACCGGGCGAGACAGGAAGAAGGCGACATTGATGACCTCACCCCGAGGCCAAGTGAGGAAAGAGGGGTAATTATTGGAGAAGAGCACAACGCCGGCACAACAGAGGCCAAGGTAGCAGTTCACTGGGCTGACCCCCAGCCCCCCCCTCTTGAGTACACCACCTTCCGGGGTCTCCGACACCACCGCATTCGTTTTCTGAAGGGCCCAATCCATCCTGTGCGCACAGGGAGGCCCACTCTGACCATCTCCCCTGCTGCCGACGCCTCTCCTGAGATGCCCTCTCAGCCTTCCCCTGCAGGTGCAGCCTTATCCAGAAGGAAAACGGAAAAGGCAAAAGAGAAGGAAACGAGTGCGGAACAGGGCTCCATCCCATCAGCAGAGAAAGGGAGGGAAGGTTCGGTTGCAGCGGAGGGAAGGCAGGAAGGAAAGACAGAGGAGCCTTCTTCCTCTTCAGGTCTGTCCGATGCAAATCAAGAGAAAGACAAAGAGACAGCCTCAGAGGAGAGCAAGAAGGAAGAGAACCGGGCAGATATCAGTGAAGACAAAGAGAGTGGAAAGGAAGAAGAAGGGGGAAAGGAGGCAATTACTGTTAGAGAGGACGATCCACCTGCTGAAGGAGGAGGGAAGGTAACCGAAGAAAAATTGGGAGCAGAAGAGAAGGGGAATGAAGGACCTCCTCAGAAAGAGAGTCCATTGGAGGAAACACTTTTCCCTTCTCCGTCAAAAGGGGAGGATGGGGGAGGTGCCCACTCTGAGGAAAAGGGAGCAGGCTCCAAAGAGGCTGGCAGTGCAGGTGCGGTCCCATTCTTTGAGACAGTCGCAGGGGGTGGAGGGGGCAACCCCAACGAAGAAAAGGAGGAAGCGCCAAATGACCAGAAAGAGAAACTGGCAAGCGGTCAAGCCTCCGAGCCTCAGGTCGAGAAAGCCGCGGACCCCCCCCCTTCCTCTCAAGGAGGACAGCTGGTTGAGACAGAATCAGCAGAGAAAAAGACAACCGCAGCAGACGACCCAAAAGAATCAGTCGATGCTGGAGGGAACGGGGAAGGAAAAACAGACACTCCTCATGAGGAGGGAAAGGAACAGGAGGAGAAAACAAACGAGGCAGATGAGGCAAAGGGATCAGGTACGAATGAAAAATCTGCAGAGAAAGAGAACGAACCCCAAACCGATGAAGGCAATCCCATCCAAACAGAGGATTCCTCCCAAGAGCCCCCACAGCCTGTTGCTGATCCGCCAACCGGACCCGAACCTTCTTCCGTTGAGTCAAAAGAGCATGAGGAGAAAACAGGCACCGAGCCCGCTCAGGCAGAGGCAGAGGAGGCAGAAGAGGGGACCAAGGAGGGCTCTTTGGAAGCCCCTCAAGCTTCACTGCCGCCCCTAGCAACTGAAGAAGAGGACAAAAAGGGAGAAGACGCCAATGACGCGTCTCTGTCTGAGGAGGAATCACCGGAGGAGACGGTAAAGAAATCCTTTTCCAATTTTTTTGGTGCAGATGGAGCGGGACAGTCAGGCGCACAGCCCTCGTCACCGCTGAGTCTGGCAGAGCCTCAGGGAGGAGAGTCGTCAAAGAGCGCGGCCGACGCGTCTCATCCGTTTGCAAGTTTGCTTGGTATGTGAGTACAAAAACATGGTAGGTCGGTCAGTGGCTTCAAAAAGTGTTATAATACAACTTTAAAACAGTTTAAGAGTTAAAGCAAGACTTTTCACTCAGTGATTAGCTCAGCTGCTGCCTAAGACCCAACTTCACTAGCTATTTCATCATAATTTCTAATCAATCATTTATAAAATCATACATTATAAAGAAAACACATAATTATAAGTTATAACTCCAATTTATAACTTGAAGTTTATAACCTGAATTATCTGGTAAAGGGTCAACATGTTTAATTTAGTTTGAATGTATATAAATTATATGGTTAATTTAAATTATTCAATAAAATTGTATCAAATTCTATTTTTAGTTCTACTTCAAATTAATAGCACATAACATTGATGTTCCAGGTTTTATAAAGTTTATTCATAGTTCATTTTCTGCTAATAGTTAAATGTATTGCGAATTAATTGAACTCAGATAATTAGCTGAGATGTTGGGCTTAACTCCGGTATTATGAAGTACATGGCTTCGCATGGTTAGAAAACAACCTTTCATAAATTAGTTTCACTCATACACAAGCTCACTGCACCGGCTTGAAGTGGAAAAGTTTGAAAAAACACATTCAAAATAATATAATGAATTAAATTGAATTGAATGCTTTTGTAGAAACCCAAGTGTCTCGTGTGTTGCCATCAAACCTTAGAAGCCTAAAAATATAGGTCGATGAGAAATGATGGCAATCACCCTCAGAACTAGCTTTACAATGATAATGACTCCTCAGATGATTATGATGAACTAGTTCTTTACTTATTTACAGCATACTAGTACATACTAGCATTATTAAGAGAAAGGTTTTATGCTAACTTTGAATCAACTGTTAAAAAATATTTTCTAAAAAATTAAAATTCATTGAAAAACATCAGCCTATATATATTATAGACATCAGAGTCAATCAACTGTTCCATATTTATATGGAGCAATAAAAAAACAATGTCTAGATTACAACGTCAATTCATGAATTGGGTCCAAGCAACAAATTGATGGCCGGGCGTACAAATTGAATTATGATCAGTTATAGATAGAAGATTATAATAACTTTTTATAGCCCGGAGGTTCACTTTATCATAGTGGTAATATTTGTGTTATTTTTAACTTATATAACATGCCTTCCGGAATTCTCCGGAGACTTAAAATGTTTTGAAACGTTAAAAATTAATTTGATGCAAGTATGCATCTTTGATAAAATAAGTTTTCAAGTAAGCCTCGCAACGCAAGCGGCAACCATGATTTTCAATTTATCAAACCAACCGCTACTTAATAGTGCAACGCGGTCACAACGCCATGTAGACTGCGATAGACATGGATTACCCCCAAGCTGAAATCGATTTATTTTCTGGCAGTTTACTTTTGCCCATGGGACGTCTGCTTTAGCGCCCCCTTTGTTCAAAGTTTGCAGTCTTTTCCTTTTTGTCCCCCCACCCCTTCCCCCTTTGCCCTCCTTACCCATCCCATTCCACAGATGACCCTCCGGGTTGCCATTACCATCTTTCCGCTCCAACCGAATAAGAAGGGGCAACGCTGCTTCGCAACAACAAGTGCGCTTGTCATCTGACAAGCATGGTCAGCATGGATCCAGTAGGAGGCCGGGCGCTCTGTGGGGACTTCGATGGCGATCACAAAGTTGATTGAGTGCACGTCCTGCATGGTATTGCAGGGAGGAACAAGCGAGCACATCAGACAGTAGGAACAGAAAAGACCAACATTTGAAAAAAAACGGATAAGTGTCTCCATGACTCAGTTATTCTTCCTCATGATGAACGCGGCAGACGGGTGGTTGAATGTGGAAAAAGAAAGCGATCGTGCAACTAGACCGACAAAGAAAAAGGGGGAAAACAGACAGGCGAACCCGTTTCTGTTATTTCTCTTCTATCCAGACACGCAAGCCTGCAGGAAGCGATTGAAGCTCGACACGTGCACAGACAGACAGACTGACAAACCTGTCGCTGAGAGTGCGCCTGCCCGTACGAAGGTCTTGTAGATCGAGAGGGATTTCGTATTTGGTGGGATCCTTTTGGAGGTTCTTTGCGGGATTCAGATGGATGATCACGGGGCCGGAGTCGATCGTACATCACTCCGGGCAGTTGCATGGTCTGCGATCTTTCACGTTCTTCTCACTCAAAGTCCCACCACCTGGCCCCGTGCATGCATGAACATTCCTCCCGTAGATGTAACATGCGACCGTCCTTGGGGGCACTCTCCAGCTCTCTGCAATGCAATTAAAGATTTGTTTGTGTCAAATGAGACAGAAACATATGAGGAGGCTGAGGGAATGACGAGGGGATTGGAAATGGAAACAGGTAGAGAGGCCATACGTGAAGGCGGGAACGGAAGCAGAGAGGAGACATATGCAGTTCTTATGTGACACAGAAAAAACACGGGAGGTCAAAAGAGGGACAGACAGATCGAAACACAGACGGACAGAGAGAAAACATGAACGTCCAGATTCGCGTGTGTGAAGAGCAAGCGAGATATCTGACAAAAAATAATTGCGATGACACATCACCCTGACTGACGATTCGTGTTGTTTGAGTAAGACGACGTGTTCGCATGCGATTTGTGTCGATGGGAATCATTTCCCTTTCTGGAATACATCTGCAGCTGCACCGAGGTGAGGGAGGATCGAAACCCTGAGGGAAGAACAGCGCAGAAATCCAGTAGGCCTTCGATCAGTCTGTCCTCCTGAGCCTAGGAACGAAGAAAGGAGATCCGGGCAATCAGATCGTTGATCGAACCAACTGGAGAGCGGCTTCCGGGAAGGGCATCCGACCTTCGAGCAGATCGAGCTAGGGGACCTGCACACAGAGAGAGATGGAGAGAGAGAAGACATACAAATTTCATTGTCTCTACCTCTATCCCTTTCTTTGAGGGTGCATGGCTCTCTTTGCATGCCTGTCAAACCCCTTTAGGAGCATGCGTGCTGTCTCCATCAGGGGATCCAGCTGACGACAGAGGGTTGCGATATCGACAAAGCAGATTTAATTGTGCATTCATTGAGAGTGAAAACGCAGGAGATTTGCGGGCGGGCGGGAAAGAGCAGAACACGCCTCCTGAGGAAAGAGACTGTTGATTCTTTGGATTTGTTGCTTTCTTTTTTTCTTTCGTTCCTTCCTTCCTTCCTTCCTTCTTTCTTTCTTTCTTTCTGTCTGTCTGTCTGTCTGTCTGTCTATCTGTCTGTCTGTGTCTGTCTGTCTGTCCTTCTGTCTGTCTGTCTGTTTGTCTTTCTTTCTTTCTTTCTTTCTTTCTTTCTCTTTGTTTATGACAAGTTATCATTTCACTCTTCGTTGTGACATATACATGCCCTCTTTTGAGTTTGTGTTTTTCTCTTCAAGCATGCACTCAGCGCAGAGACATCATACGCAATAATCCTTCAGCATCTGCCGCACCCCCCTCCCTTCTTTCGCTCACCTCACCTGCTTGTCATTGAAGGCCGTGTAGATAACGTCGAGCTCTTCGGACATGACCACGAGTCCCCCCCCTCACAGCCTTCCCGAGAATGAAGAGCCATCTTGGACAGCAGCTTGTCGAACCTCTGCAGGCATCTCCTGATCGAGTCAGACAGGTCCCAAAGGACTCCATGAGGCCCATCCGCTCGTCCATTGCAAAAGCTGACGGCGGGATGGCTGTGGTCTGTTGAGAGGAGCTCGGGCATGCTCGCCGGAAGTTTCTCTGTGAACCCCAACACAATTGCGTTAAACGACTTCCCCTTCCCTCCTCCCGCCGATCTCCCTGCATGCAGTGACGGACAGAAATCAGGCATTCATGCCAACGGTCGCTGTATGAAGCGTTAAGTAAGGAGGAGAAGAGGCACCTTAATTCGGTCCTTCGAACATTCAGCAAAAAGCCGACAAAGAACCCGACACACGCAGCAAGGGGACCAGTCACGCGACATGTTGAATCAAAATCTGTCTGTCTGTCTGTCTGTCTGACTGTCTGCCTGTCTGACTGTCTGTCTGACTGTCTGCCGCCCACCTCTGTTGCATGAAGGGCCGGAGAGGACAAGGTCAACCTTTCATTCCTGTTTTTGAAAGTTGGTGCCTGTCTGTCTGTAAAAAGAAAGTCAAGGCGGGAACGAAGAAGGAAACCAGGGAAGCCTACTCAAACGAGAAGGAAGGGAAAAAAGCAGGATATCAAAGTAGGGAAACTCAAGAAATCGCTCTCTCTTTTCCCATCATGCCGTCCCCTTCCAATACATGTGTGTGTGTGTGTGTGTGTGTGTGTGTGTGTGTTCATTCCAATCTCCCCAGGCGCGCGTGCGTGCTTTGCGGGGCGACTGACGAGTCTCTTCTCGATCCGCATAGTGCCCATCGGAGTTTCCAGAGTGGTGTTGCAGAGCTCTCGGCCGGGGGTGGGGCCCTCGTCCTCCTTGTCCTTCCTTCCTGCCCTGTTGCTGGGGGGAACCGTCAGGGGGCGGTTCTCTTCATCGTCTTCGTCCTCCTCCGTGACCTCTCTCCTGACAGGTAACTCCCCGCCCACCGTCCAGCGCTTTGGGGTGGCATAGGCCTCATACTCCGTTTCTGAAAACAATCATCAATCAGAAAATCAAAATGAGAGAGAGACTTTACACGCAGACGAAAGCAGCGAAGAGGCAAGGCTTTGCTGTTCCATTTTTTGTCCGCCTCCCTGCTTTTACCTCCGAAGAGAAAGTCCAATCTTTCGAAGCACCCCAGAACATCAATCTTGTGACCGGAAAAAAGGAAAGGGAAGGAGAACAGATGAGAGCGTACCGTGTTGGATGGAAACGCATGAAGCGAAATTCGAACTCGCTTGTTTTCTCTTTGGACTTTTTCACTCACCATTGCCCTCATCTGCGCCTTCTTCCTCTTCCTCCTCCTCGTCCTCCTCGTCAGTGTGAGGGAAGGAATTCTTTGTCCTCCTCCTCTTCTTCGTTCTCCTCCTTGCTCCCACTCTTCTCACTCGGCTGGATGCTGAAGAAGGGGGCACCGATGGTGCTTTCTACTTCCTCTTCTTCCTCGTCATCATCTGTGCCGAAGAGAAGAACCGCCTTGTCCTCCTCCTCTTTCGCAACTGAGGAACGTCTCTGCTTTCTCACAGAGGCCACTGAAGAGCCTGGAGCGACAGGGAGAGTCTCGCTGAGCCTCTCCATATCCCTCACGAACACTTCACGGGAGTTCATCACTCTCAGAGGGGTGTCGGCTGTTCCTTCTTTTTTTGCTGCGCCTACCTGTGCGACTGCAGATGCGGCCTTCAACGGCTGTGGGGTGCCTTCGTCCTTCTTCACTTTGGGTTTGGGAGTACCTGTCTTGATGGCCTTCTAGACTTACCCTGCAGAGGAAGGGGGGCGACTTCTGCCTTCGGGAATACGTCGGGACTCGTCAAAGACGTACACGGGCTTCTTCTGCTGCTGGGGCTGTGTCTGGTGCAGGTTCCCCTTGTTGTCCTTCTTCTGCTGCACAGGCATCGGCGTGCCTGCCGGGTGGAAGGCTGCTGCAGGCTGTCTCTTCCATTCCTTCACGAGGGAAGCCGAGTTGCGGGGCTGATGCCTGGTCGCCCCCTTCGTCTTTGCGGGTGTGGGGGCAAGGGGGCTCCCCTCTGCCTGGAGGATTTCGTCCAGGTGAAGGGATCCTGAGGAGGAACGGCCCGCCGCCTCCTGGAGGGAGTCTCGGCAGGTGCGTTCCTCTGACGGGGGCGTGCTCTTGTTGGTCTGTTTGACGCTCCTATCCTTCGAGGGAGGGTTCGAGGACGAGTTCTCGACAGAGGAAGAGGGAGTGAAGGCCCCGAGAGGAGACGCACGTCTGCCCTCCAGGGTCGGCATTCCACTCTGAGTGATGTGAAGAGGGGGGACTCTTCCGCCAGGACCCATGCCTATCTGGCGTCCTGTGAGGGGTTTGGGGGTCTCAGGAGAGGCACACTCGGACTCAGAGGGGGGGATAGATCGGACCCTAGAGTCTCCTCGGGGAAGGGGGGTCTTTTTAGCACAGGGGGTCTTTTTCTTTCGGCTCTCCTGAGCCTCGTCGTCGTCGGTGGTTGCGGTATTTTGGGGTTTCTTTTGTTTCTGAGGAGTCGAGAGAATGAATCTAACGACCCTGGCGTTCCCTCCCTGCTGCATTTTCTTTCTCACTGTCCTCTTCTTCTTCTTCGTCTCCTTAAGTTCTTTCGGAGGGATCTTGCCGGCAGGAAATCCGACGGTTTTCTTCTTTGAAGGAGACATCGGGAGGGTCTGCAGAGGGGCTGTGTTCTTCAGAATGCCACGGGGAGGAGCAAGGGGCTGCTGAGTAATTGTTGAAATCACACGAGCAGCAACGATCTCAAGGACGTCTGGCTCAGGATTCGCTGTCACATTCTCCTTCTTGATCTGGAAGGGGCGGAAACGGAAGGGGTCGTCTGACTTTGTCAACGCCCAGTCTGTGCTTTCACCCTTGGGGGGTGGGGGGGTGGGAAAACCACGTCCGAAGGCGGGGGTGACAGGAGGGACGTGGGCGGGGCACTGGCGCTTGGGAGTGGATGTCTGCGGGAGAGGCTCTTCCTTTTGCTCTCTGTTCTCGACTCCAGGGCATGGAGTGACTGCTTGGGCGGCCATTGCCAGGATTCCTGTGGTGTGTGTGCCGTCCCCTTCTGGCTGCAGCTCTGTGAAGGAGGCAGTAGAGAATCGGTCGGGTTGGGGTGTCTGCTGCTCCTCCTGCTCGTGTGTGTGGACTCTGGTAGAAAACACATCCCCAATATCTGTGAAAGGGTGCCGGGGGCACTTGGTAGGTCCCAGATTCCTTCCTGCAGCCGGAAGCGGAAAAAGATGGGTAAGGAAGGGCCGAAAATCACATTTGAGAGGATGGCCCCAACCGCTGAGTGTAGGGACTGTCTCACGTCCTCAATGATGCGGAGAGGCATTCTGAGGTAAATTAAGAAGAGAAGGAAAAGGGAATTCAGAGAAACGCGGGGGGGAAGGGAGCTTCAGCCAACAAAATCAAACAGGTGCGAAGAATGGGGGTGCTATCCCTCCTCAGCTGACTTCATGCATGCAGCAAACGACCGTGAAATCAGGCTGGTGCGGTAGATTTAATGCTGGTACGTGAAATCAGGCTGGTAAAATGCTGGTGCGATTTAATTTAGCGTGCGGAATCAAAAGACATCACGTCTCGATCCATTCTTCTCTCCCTCCTTGCGCTACCCCATCCATCCTGGACTGTCACTTGACCTACCCGATCATTCGAATGCATTCTTCCAGGAGATTCAGAAGTTGCATGGAGGTCCGACAGATTGAGTTTCGTCACCTTGATTCTGTTGCACTCCTCCATTCCTCTTGATCCACCGGTGGGCTTGGGCCTGCATGTGAGTGGGAGGAGAGAGAGAGGAGAGACAGAATAAGAAATGAAGAGCGGACGTTTTTACGAACGGCCTCGACGAGTTTTCCAAGCTCGATGAAATAAATTTGTCGGTGATCGAAGAAAATTTTATTAAGGTAGTACAAGAGTAGTGGAAGACGGACAACTACGCAGGCACAGCAGTGGACAAAACAGTTTAGTACGTGTAGACATGCGCAGAGAGAAGTGAGAAAGAAACAGACACACAAACACACAAGATAGACAGACCTGCAAATGATGCCCCATGACGTCCTGCAACAAGAAGGTCTCCGAGGTTGCAATGGGATAATCAGACGACTCTTCTTGTCATTCGTTTCCTTTAGAGGGCGCTCTAACTCCTTATCGAGCACTGCTTTCAGCGCAATGCATGGGGCTTTCTCAAAGCTTCCTAGGCATAACTTCCGGCAGGCTTTGCTTTTCGGGTTCGACTTTCTTGGCCGCTTGCGTGTCTCCATATACACAGGGACTTGGGGGCAAGCTAGGTGGCAAGGGATTGCTTTTCTACTGACGCAAGGGCGTATTCGGGTTTCTTGAAGTGGTCCTCCAATTTCTTCAAAACCTGTTGGGGGATGTTGTCCTTGTCAAGGGCCTTCAACCTGGAGAGGAAGTCCGGTTTACCGAGAACCTTCTTTGCAGTGTTCCAACAGAAGATTGACAGAATTCTTTGTCATCGTCGCAATAGGAGGGGGTTTGGGGAAGGATTCAATCTCTGTGATGTCCTTTTGGTCCAAGGAGAAAGGGCAGCCTCGAGAGCAGGTATGGCAACGTCAAGGTCTTTCCGTGCATCTACCTCGGCTGCCTCTTGACTAGAGAGGGGAACGTCCTTATCCGTCCAGAAGAGGGACATAACCCACACCCACACACACACGGACACACACACANACATACACACACACACACACACACACACACACACATGCACACATACACGCACACGCACACACACACAGCGCAGGCAATCCTCCTACGGTTAGGCTACATAGAGAACCCCAGAAGGAATTTACATACACACACACACACACACACACACACACATACACACACCTCCTACGGTTAGGATACATAGAGAACCCCAGAAGGAATCACACATACACACACACACACACACACACACACATACCAACACACACACCAACACACACACCAACACACACACCAACACACACACACACACACACACACACACCTACACCTCCTACGGTTCAGATACATGAAGAACCTCAGAAGGAATCACACACACACACCAACACACACACACACACACACACCTCCTACGGTTAAGATACATGAAGAACCCCAGAAGGAATCACATACACACACACACACACACACACACACACACGAACACAGGAACACATACACACACACACACACATACACACACACACAGAGTGGGGGGGCAATGGACGCGGGAGACGGTCAGTGGAAGTTGAAGAACCGCTTGAAGGACTCTGCCAGGGAGTCAGAGCTCCACCGGGAAGGGGGCTGCTGAGAAACACGCTGCTGCTGCTGCTGCTGCTGTTGCTGGTGTTTGAGGAGGCGGTGTCTGTCCTCGAAGAAAGTCCCAAAAACACATTGGTCCTGAGCAGAGGGACGCGCTGCAGGATCGATCTGAAGGAGCTTCCATACAAGCTTCCACAGGGACCTCCGCCCCGGAACGTCGCCGTTCTTTTGGAGGTCCTCTGCTTGCAGCTGCCTGAGAGGAATGACCAGTCCCACCATTTCCTCTCCTTCCTCTATGAGTTCCTCTCTCTTCCTTCTCTCTTCCTCTGTTTCTCCCTTCCTTTCTGGAATGGGCCAAATGAGGCTGCCCTCACTGACAGGCCTCACCTCAGAAAGGGGCCCCGCACGCACGGGGGTGCTCTGGGGGCGCGGGTGGCTGAAGAGAGGAGAAAAAACGCCTTGAAAGGCGAAGAACAGAGAGCTGAAAGGCCCCTCGGAGTCATTGACAGACTCGTCCTCGGGGCGGGGCGCAGATTCAACCTGAGCGGTTGAGAAGAGTGACAGGGGGGAGTAGCCATTTGTCATCACTGTGTCCAGCTCCCCCCGTTCCCGGCAGTCCTCGTACACTCTCTTTGTAGAGAGGTACAGAGAGAGAGGCAGAGGCTCTCCAAGCAGCTTCTCCAACATGCGGAGATAGACTCGATCCGCCTCCGCCGGATCATCGAAAACCGCGTCGGGGCTCTGGAGGAGCCACCTGCCCGACAGCATCTCGGCGAGCGTGATGCCAAGTGCCCACATGTCGCTGGCACTCCCCCACCGAGCGCGACAAACAACCTCGGGGGCCCGGTACGCAAACGTCTGCGCAATGTGCAGACAACCCTCCGAGCCTCCCCCATCCACCGCCAACCCGAAGTCCACCACCTTAACCCTCCCCAACATATTCGCGATGTTGGGGGCTCTGTCGGGAGAGGCAAACACAATGTTGCCCGGCTTGAGGTCTCCGTGGATGATCCCCACGGAGTGCAAGACAGAGAGACCAAAAACGAGGTCTGTCAAGACCTCCGACACCTCCCTGGTGGGCATAACCCCTCCAGGGTGAGAGGTCCTGTGGACCACCGTGGAAAGAGTTGGGCCCCTCAGGAGCTCAAACAACAGGCAGGCGTGCTTGTAGTACTTGAACTCTAGACGCCTGCCAAAAACACAGTTTGAGCTGGTGACAGCGAAGTCACTCAGCAGCCGGACGACAAACGCATTGCGCAGTCGACTGAGCTCGCTTCCTCTCATGCTGCTGCTGCTGCTGCTGCTGCCCCCCCCAGACACTCGAGCGTCGAGCTCCTTGAAGACACGCGCCTCACTATTGGGCTCTCCTTCCTCCCCCCCACCAGGCTGGCCTTCGCAGACCTTCAGAGCGCCCTCCTTGCCTCCGAACAACCACACCGGCTCCTTCACGTGGAAGCATCGCCCGAAGCTTCCTTCCCCCAGTACCCCCACAACCTCATACCCTTCGATGAGGTCACCGACCCTGGCTTTGAACTCAGGACCCGCGACCGTCCCTATCAGGTCGGGGGGGAGCCAGGGAGGGGGGACACGACGAACGTGAGGGGCCCGTTGGGGAAGTGGCGGGGGTCGGGTGTGAGTGAGCACCCGAGGAGTCACAGACTCCTGGAGGATCTCCTCTACAATCTCTGACAACAGAGCATCCTCGATCTCCAGGGGAAAAGCGTCTTCTTCGGCCTCCCCTACTCTCTCTCCTCTCTCCCTCACAGAAGAATCCCCGCCCTCTGCATTCGCATACGACAGTCTCCTTTTCTGGACTGTTTCTACCTCTGCCGACACAAGTCCTCCCCCGTCCCCCCCTCTGGATTCCAATCCCGTTTTTCTCTCCCTCTCTACCTCTTCATTTCTCAGCAAACCAGAGCCTCGAACAGAGCCCACTCGAAGAGAAACAGAACCAGAGAGAGACGCACAGTCGGGACTTTCACGACTGCCAGAAACCGACACACCCAGACCAGACGACGAAGTGGCGTGCATCAGACGGATAGCTCCCTCATTCACCGGCCGAAGCTCTGCAGCAGCAGTAGGCACAAAGAGGAACTCACAGACACATGATATCACACAGAAAAACTCATACACACACACACACACACACACACACACACACAGAGACACACACACACACACACACACACACACACACACTGACTGGCTGTGACGATTCCTTCATTCATTCATTGCTTCCTTCAATCTCGCCCTCGCCCAACCCGATCCCTCCATGCATGTTCAAATAAGACCATTAAAATACTCATTCATCAACCCCTTCGTCTCCCTTCTCTCTCAATCCACTCAGCCAGCAAACCCCATCTTGTTTCAAACAACCAAAGGAAGGACCCAAAAACATCGTGCCAAAAAAAAAAAAAAAGACAAAAACGCCCTCCCTTAATTCTTCACTCTTCACTTGGCAGCATTCAGCATTTCGACAATCAACGCGACCCCGTACCCCGTCCCCCCCTTGTCCGACCACGCAG